>CANUEX010025611.1:22500-55281 GCA_948099535.1 Jatropha multifida | reverse complement strand
ATGAATGAGAAGTGTTTTATGTTTATATATATACTAGTAAGCATTTAAAGGGTGTTAATAAGTGAATTTGATTTGTATTTTAAGTATATTTTGAATATGAAGCTTTAATTTCATAAGTGTGAAGTTTGGTAAAATTTTTATAAGTTGTAAGATGTAAGTAAGAAAATTTAGTTAAAGCTAAGTATAATTTTGGAAATGGAAGTTTAAATGCTTTGGTATGAAAAG
Source organism: Jatropha multifida (assembly GCA_948099535.1). NCBI lineage: Eukaryota > Viridiplantae > Streptophyta > Magnoliopsida > Malpighiales > Euphorbiaceae > Jatropha > Jatropha multifida. The sequence goes on along the minus strand of CANUEX010025611.1, from coordinate 55,056 downwards.
TGGGAATTTTTGCAAGTTATAAGTTGGTGAATTTTGAAATAAAAGGGGTTAAGTCTTGAAATGTTTAAGTATGGGACTTAAGGAATTTTTAATGAAGTTGTAAGTTAAGAAATTTTGTAATAATAACTATTAAATTATGTAAATTAGGTTTTATGACCAAATAATTATAAGTAAAAGTTTTAATGACTTATATAAGTGTTCTTGGTTTTGAGACTAAGAATAATTGAAGGAGGAATACATCCTCCCTTTGTGAATATATGGAGGCTGAACCACCCTAGGGTGTTAAGGCTTGTTTTCATTTCTTTTACTTGGTTTTTAAGCCTCTTAAGTTAAGAATACGTTTTGGAAATATAAGTTTTGATGCATAAGTATGAAAATAAGGAAGTTTACTTAGTTGTAAGTTAAGTGAATTTGAAATAAAAATATTCAAGTTATGAAATGTTTTGCTAAGAAATCTTGTATATGAATTAAGATAATTTATGAAGAAATGACTTTGTTTTGGGTTCAAATATGCATGGTTGAAATATGGTAAGATGAGGTTTATTTCGGTAAATGAGCATGCTCGGCTTTGATGCCTCTCTATTATATTATGCTATGATCATATGCTAGGCTCTAGATGCCTTCTGAGTAAGTGGACGCAGTTATTATCTAGTGGTGCTTTCACAGGCAAATTATTGGGTGGCGCTTTCAAAAGCCAATTATCCGGAGGCACTTCCATAGGCCAATTATTGGGTGGTGCTTTCACAGGCCAGTTATCCGATGGTGCTTTATAGGCCAATTATTGGGTGGCGCTTTCACAGGCCAGTTATCCGATGGCGCTTTCATAGGCCAGTTCTCTGGTGGCGCTTTCACAGGCCACACCTTTGTCTCTGATCTCTAAAATCGAATCTGATTATATTTCTCTCATTATATGTATGAGCTCTCAACTAAGAATAAATTCTATTTTGTTATTAATGAAAATGAAAATATACTTATATTTATAAGATTTTTCTTACATTTGACATACTATGAATTTATTTCGAAGAATGATCTTATTTATGATTTTTGGAATATTTTTATTTGATTTGTATACTTTTGGTATTTTTATATATGATTTAAGTATTCTAAATTATATTTCAAGTTTGTTGCTTAGGCAACTTTATTTATTGTATTATGAAGTTATTTAGCACCACAGAGTGTTATACTCAGTGTGTTGATTTTCATCAGGTGCAGGTTAGGGGCAGAGGGTGCTACTCGAGGACCGGAGGCTTACCATCAAAGAAGAGGTTTAATTTTGGGTAGGACATGTGTAGGATGTATTTATGGCATGTATAAAATTATTTAAGAGGCTATATATATAATAAGTTTGTAAATTAATTAAGTGTGTGATTAATTAAGAAATATTATTTTATGAATTTAAGTGTGTAGTTATTAGAATTAATTCATTGTATGGATGACACCATGAATATTTAGAAGCGCTGTGTACCTTATTGTATTGTTGGAGTATTGGTGCTTGGAGAATAAATATTGAAAGTGTCTTTGTTTTCTTTGTGTGGCAAGTTCATTTTTTGGGGGAGACTCCTACAGTTTTTCTGTAGGAATTCCCTATGATATTTTATTTACTTTTTTTAATAAAAAATATGTTAAAATTAATTACTTGCCTCCTTATGAAAACTTAACCACTTCTAATACATGATTTAGGATTATTAAGTAAGATAAGACGGTGCTCCGACACCGACTGTGGCGCACGCCTTTTAATCTTCTAAGATCAGGCAGCGGAATCAATATGGGTTCCTTTTATAAGTCTAGGGAATCCAACCTAGAGTGCCGGCCGAGCTTGAAAAGCCCACGGTGCGGAGATATTGAAGCCGGAGGGCAATTTCATAGGTCGGGAATCGAGTCGGGGATTGTAGTTTTTTCGAATTGTTTTGGTTTTTTTGCATTACTAACGTTTATGTATGGGTAACATCTATCAATGAGGCAAATTTGAGGGCAAAATCTCACAGTCACAAGGAGCTCGACGTGTTCGTAGGCTAGCTCAAGTTAGCTTGAATGGCCTTGGCGAAGCGAATGGACCTAGAGGCTCCGGCGAATCTGGGGTCAGGATTGATATGTGTGCCTTCTATAGGTTGGGGGAATAGGGCAGGAGTGCCAGCTGGGATAAAAAAGCCCCCAATTTGGAGACATTGAAGCCAAAGGACCATTTCATAGGCCGAGAATCGAGCTGAGGATAGAAGTTTTTTCTAATCATTTCACTTTTTTGGCATTAGTCCCCTCTATGTATGGGTAACATCTATCAATGGTGCGAATTTGAGGGCAAAAGCTCATAGTCGCCAAGAGCCCGACGTGTTCAGGGGCTAGCTCAAGTTAGCTTGGATGGCCTTGGCGAAGCAAATGGCATTAGAGGCTTCAATGAATCGAGGGTTGGGATGAATATGAATGAATTCTATAAGTCTAGGGAACCCGAGCTGGAGTGTCGGGAACGCTTGAAAAGCCCCCTATGAGGAGATATTGAAGTCGGATGGCTGTTTCATAGGCCGAAAATCGAGCCGGAGACTGTAGTTTTTTTTGAATCATTTCGGTTTTTTGGCATTAGCCCCTTCTTTTCAAGGTAACATCTACCAATGGTGTGAATTTGAGGGCAAAAGCTCACAGTCGTCGGGAGACTGACGTGTTCGTGGGCTAGCTCAAGTTAGCTTGGATGACCTTGGCGAAGCGAATGGCACCAGAGGCTTTGGTGAATTTGGGGTCGAGATTGATATGGGTGCCTTCTATAAGTCCAGGGAACCCAGGTTGGAGTGCCGACCGGGCTCGAAAAGCCCCTGGAGGGAGGAGATTAAACCCGGAGTGCCGTTTCATAGGTTGGGAACAGATTGGGGACTACAGTTTTTTTGAATTGTTTTGGTTTTTCAACATTACTACCCTTCATGTATGGGTAACATCTAGCAATGGTACGAATTTGAGGGCAAAAGCTCACAGTTGTCGTGAGCTCGACGTGTTCGGGGTGTAACTCAAGTTAGCTTGGATGGCCTTGGCGAAGCAATTGGCCCTAGAGGCTCTAGCGAGTTATGGGTCGGGATCAATATGGGTGCCTCCTATAGGTCTGGGAAACCCAGGCCGAAGTGTCGCCTGGGCTAAAAAAGCCCCCGGTGTGAAGACATTGAAGTTGGTGGGCCGTTTCATAGGCCAAGAATCGAGCCGGGGACTGCAGTCTTTTTGAATCATTTTGGTTTTTCGGCATTACTATCCTTCATGTATGGGTAACATCTATCAATGGTGCAAATTTGAGGGCAAAAGCTCATAGCCGCCAGGAGCTTGACGTGTTTGGGGGTAAGCTCAAGTTAGCTTGGATGGCCATGGCGAAGCGAATGCCCTCGGAGGCTTTGGCGAGGTGGGGGCTGCAATCGATATGGGTGCCTTTTATAGGTCTGGAGAACCCGAGCCGGAGTACCGGCCGGGCTTAAAAAGCCCCCGATGCGGAGATATTGAAGCTAGAGGGTTGTTTCACAGGCCGAGAACTGAGCGAAGGACTGCAATTTTTTCAAATCATTTTTGTTTTTCGGCATTGGTACCGTTCATATATGGGTAACATCTATTGATGGTGGGAATTTGAGGGCAACAACTCACAGTCATCAGGAGCCCGATGTGTTTAGGAGCTAGCTCAAGTTATCTTGGATGGCCTTGGTGAAGCCAATGGCCCAAGAGCCTCTGGAAAATTGGGGGTTGGGATAGATATGAATGCCTTCTATAGGTCCGGGGAACCCAGGTTGGAGTGCTAGTCGGGCTCAAAGTCCCCAGTGTGGAGATATTGAAGTAGAAGGGCCATTTTATAGGTCGGGAACCAAGTCGGGGACTGGAGTTTTTCTGAATCATTTTTGTTTTTTGGCATTATTGACCTTCGTGTATGGGTAATATCTATCAATGGTGCGAATTTGAGAGCAAAAGCACACAGTCGCCGGGAGCTCGACGTGTTTAGGGGCTAGCTCAAGTTTAGTTTGGATGGCCTTGGTGAAGCGAATGGACCTAGAGGCTCTGGTGAATCGGGGGTCGGCATCGATATGGGTGCCTTCTATAGGTTAGGGGAACCCGGGCCAGATTACCGGCCGGGCTAAAAAAGTCCCCGCTGTGGAGATATTGAAGTCGAAGGGCCGTTTCATAAGCCGGGAACTTAGTAGGGGAATGCAAATTTTTTGAATCGTTTAGGTTTTTTAGAATTACTACCCTTCATGTATGGGTCACATCTATCAATGATGCGAATTGGAGGGCAAAAGCTCATAGTCGTAGGGAGGCTGATGTGTTCGTGGGCTAGGACAAGTTAACTTGGATGGCCTTGGTGAAGCGAATGGACCGAAGGCTTCAGTGAATTTGGGGTCAAGATTGATATGGGAGGCTTCTATTGGTCCGAGGAACCCAGGTCAGAGTGCTGACTAGGCTCGAAAAGCCCCAGATGCTGAGACATTGAAGCTAGAGGGCCATTTCATAGGCCGAGAACCGAGTCGGGGATAGTAGTTTTTTCGAATCATTTTGCTTTTTTGGCATTAGTCCCCTCCATGTATCGGTAACATCTACCAATGGTGCAAATTTCAGGGCAAAAGCTTATAGTCACTGTGAGCCCGATGTGTTCGGGGGCTAGCTTAAGTTAGCTTAGATGGCCTTGGTGAAACAAATGGCTCGGGAGGCTTCGATGATGGAAATCTCAAACGATGGGCACCATTTTTTGTTGGTAAGCCTAGAATATAATTAAGGAATTATTGGGGGTGTCGTCAATTGAGGCTTTACGGGAAAGGCGCGATTTTTTGGACAAAAATGGCCCTAGAGGGGGTAAAAGATCCATAAAACATGAAAATACCACCTGATGGCCATGGTCTTTTGTAGGGGACACTTAAATATCATTATGGAATTATTACGGTGGTTACTGATCGTCTATTTACGTGAGAGCATGAGGAATGGCCATCCCTCGAGTTGGGGTCAGGGTTTTTTTTGGAATCATTTTGCTTTTTCGGTACTGATTCCCATCATGTATGGGTAACATTTATCAATGGTGCTTATTTGAGGGAAAAAGCTCACAGTCGCCAGGAGCCCGACCTGTTTGGGGGCTAGCCCAAGTTAGCTTGGATGGCCTTGGCGAAGCGAATGGCCTGGAGGCTCTAGCGAATCAGGGGCTGGGATTGATATGGGTGCCTTCTATAAGTCTGGGAACCCAGGCCAGAGTGCCGGCTAGGCTCGAAAAGCCCCCGCTGTAGAGACATTGAAGCCGAAGGGTCATTTCGTAGGCCGAGAACTTAGCTGGGGAATGCAAATTTTTTGAATCGTTTAGGTTTTTCAAAATTACTACCCTTCATGTATGGGTAACATCTATCAATGGTGCGAATTTGAGGGCAAAAGCTCATAGTCGCAGGGAGCCTGACGTGTTCGTGGGCTAGCTCAAGTTTAGCTTGGATGGCCTCGGCGAAGCGAATGGCCCTAGAGGCTCTGATGAATTGTTGTTCGGGATCTATATGGGTACCTTCTATAGGTCTGGGAAACCTAGGCCAGAGTGCCGGCCGAGCTCGAAAAGCCCCCAGTGCTGAGACATTGAAGCTAGAGGGGCGTTTCATAGGCCAAGAATTGAGCCAAGGACTTCAGTTTTTTTGAATCATTTTGGTGTTTCGGGATTACTACCCTTCATGTGTGGGTAACATCTATCAATGGTGCGAATTCGAAGTAGCCAAGAGCTCGACGTGTTCGGGGGCTAGCTCAAGTAATCTTGGATGGCCTTAGCGAAGCGAATGGACTAGAGGCTCCAGTGAATTGGGGGCCGAGATCGATATGGGTGCTTTCTATAAGTTTGGGGAACCCGGGTTGGAGTACCAGCTGAGCTCAAAAAGCCCCCGGTGCGGAGAGATTAAACCTGTAGGGCCGTTTTATAGGCCGGGAATCGAGTCAGAGACTGTAGTTTTTCTGAATAGTTTTGGTTTTTTGGCATTACCACCCTTCATGTATTGGCAACTTATATCAATGGTGAGAATTTGAGGCCAAAAGCTCACACTCGCTGGGAGCTCGACGTGTTCGGGGGCTAGCTCAAGTTAGCTTAGATAGCCTTGGTGAAGCGAATGGCCTAGAGGATATGGCGAATCGGGGGCTAGGATTGATATGGGTGCCTTCTATATGTCTGGGGAACCTGGGTTGGAGTGCCGACCAGGCTTGAAAAGCCCCCAATGTGGAGAGATTTTAGCCGGAGAGCTGTTTTATAGGCTAGGGATCGAGCCGTGGACTATAGTTTTTTTGAATCATTTTGGTTTTTCGGCACTACTACCCTTCGTGTATTGGCAACTTCTATCAATGGTGCAAATTTGAGAGCAAAAGCTCACAGCCGTTGGGAGCTTGACGTGTTTAGGGGCTAGCTCAAGTTAGCTTGGATGGCCTTCGGTGAGGAGGCTCAGGTGAATCGAGTTCTGGGATCGATATGGATGCCTTCTATAGGTTTAGAGACCCTAGACCGAAAAGCTGCCGGTGCAAAGATATTGAAGTCGGAGGGCTATTTCATAGGCCGGCAATCGAGCCAGGGACTATATTTTTTTCAATCATTTTTCTTTTTCAGCATTACTACCCTTCATGTATGGGTAACATCTATCCATGATGCGAATTTGAGGGGAAAAGCTCACAGTCGCCAGGAGCACGACGTGCTCCAGGGCTAGCTCAAGTTGCTTGGTTGGGCTAGGCGAAGCAAATGGCCCCAGTGGCTCTGGCAAATTGGGGGCTGGGATCAATATGGGTACCTTTTATTAGTCCAGGGAACTCGGGCTGGAGTTCCGGTTGGACTTGAAAAGCCCCCGGTGCAGAGACATTAAAGGATATGGCTGTAATGGGCATGGGAGGGGTGACAAGGGATAGAATCTCTATTTGGCGCGTTGGAGACCCTCGCTGTCTGGAGGTAAACCTCTATTTGGCGTGTGGCATGCCCGTGGGGGCCTTTTCATTTGGCTTGTGGTGCCCTAGCCAGCCCAGCGCAATGATAAACCTTCATTGCGCGTGCGGCGCTCGTGCGGGCTGCCTACGCCCAACGTAGTGATAAACCTCCACTGTACGTTCGGCGCTCCTGCGATTTGCCTATGCCCAGCGTGGCGATAAACCACGACTGGGCGTGTGGCGCTTTTGTGGGTTGCCTGCGCCCAGTTCAACTGTAAACCTCCGATGGGCGTGCGGCACGCCAGCAGCATAGTGATAGATCTCTATTGGGCTTGTGGCGCGCCAACACATCACTTGCTGCCCAGCACAGTGATATACCTCTATTAGGCATACGGTGCGCCAGTATCTTGCGTGTTGCCTAGCCCCTAATGCTATCTAGTCTAGGAAAAAACCTCTACTATGCATGCGGTGCACCAGCAGCCCACACGTTGCCCAACCCCACCTTTGGCCTGCACATTGGCCAGCCCTGGGATGAACCTCCATTTGGCCTAGGGTATGCCTGCCTGTACACTGCCTGGCCTAGCGATAAACCTCTTTTTGCGTGTGGAGGGCCAATGTTAGGCGCACCACGCGGTTCACCTGTGGGGGCCAATAGGCTAAAACTACGGTGGGATCGTCGAATATCCCCCGGCCTCATGCCTTTGTCATTTTTAATGGTTTTTTGATAAATAAGCAGCATGACTCGGCCTTGGTCATTTTTTATGCATTACGTGCCTTAGTCATTTCGATGGAATTGTGACATTTTTCGATATATGGGCACCGTCCTTTAGCCTTGGTCATTTTTTATGCATCTTGCCTCGTCCTTAGTCATTTTTTATGCATGCATTACATGTCCTCGGCCTTAGTAATTTTTTATGCTTTCCATGTCCTCGCCCTTGGTCACAAGGTGCAACTAGGGGTGGCTGAACCTCCCCTCCACCGGTGGGGGAGTTAATTGTTTAGGGTTTAGAGGGGGGGATGAATTGGAGTGACAAAGGTCTGAATCTCAGTGGATCGTGGTAGCAAGGCCACTCTACCACTTACAATACCCTACCACGTATTTAAGTCATCTATAAAGGATTCTATTCATCACCCGATGGGAATTATCCTTTAAGGTGGCCCTCGTGGCTCATCCGCCATGCGAGTTTAGCCAACCGCACATGCCTCTAGGGGCTAGATGGCCCCTACTACAGGTTGGCAAATGGGCGACAGACGCACGCGTCTCTTCTAGCCTGGATTTTGACGTAAAGGCATTCAGTCATAATCTAATGCACGGTAGCTTTGCATCACTAGCTTTTCAACCAAGCGGGATGACCAATTGTGTGAATCAACGATTCCTCATATACTAGGTTGAATTATTCCTGCATTTAGCAACTTGGTTATTTCCTTCTTTACTATCTCCTTCATGTTGGGATTTAGTTTTCTTTGAGGCTCAATTGAAGGTTTGACTCCTTCATTAAACATGATCCTATGCATTCATATAGAAGGACTAATCCCCTTAAGGTCATGCATACTGTATCCTAGAATCCTTCTATTCTCTCTAAGCAAGTGCAATAATTTACTTTCTTGATCACAAGTTAAGGCAGAATTAACTATCACAGGATAAGTAGAGTTAGGACCAAGAAAAGCATACCTTAATCCAGGAGGTAAAGGTTTGAGATCTACCTATAGTACATCCTTCTCTTTTAGAGATGGGATTGGGTGTTCTTCATTTTGGTTGTTGAGTTCTTTGAATTTTGAGCTTTTTGAAAGGGATAGTGATGGCTTTCGTTCAATCGTTTCCTTATAGCTCTGCACTTCATCTGTTGTAGTTGCGGTTCCACTAACTAAGAACAGCCATGCACCACCACCCGTAGAATCAATAATGAGCTCTCAGTTTATCAATCCTTGCTATGTTTGGACCTGGTAAGTTTCCTATGTTGAGTCAAATTAAGCTGTAGGCTACACTCTTAGTGGTGCCCTTTTGTCAATTCCTTTAAGTTTCAGCCTTGCGACCATACTCCCCTTGGAACCCAAAGACTTTGATTTCTCATAAGGAGTCCTAAAAGCAACATCCGCTGATCCCCGGTCGGCATCATTTATATCGCTTGTAAAAGGGATGAGCCGATAGGTGTACACTGCGAGGTGGATTGATCGACCCAACCCAAGGTCCAACTACGAGCTTTTTAACTACAAGAACTTAAATATACGCTATTAGAGCTTGAATTACCACGGTTGTTGCTACCAAAATTGCCCTCCAATGGATCCTCATTAAGGGATTTAGATTGTACTCATTCCAGTTACCAGACTCATTGAGCCCGGTATTGTTATTTATTGTCACTACCTCCTCGTGTTAGGATTAAGTAATTTGCGCGCCTGCTGTCTTCCTTGGATGTGGTAGCTATTTCCCAGGCTCCCTCTCTGGAATCAAACCCTAATTCTCTGTCACCCGTCACCACCATGGTAGGCCTCTATCCTACCACTGAAAGTTGATAGGGCAAAAATTTGAATGATGCGTTGCCGAAACGATGGCCGTGCTATATGTCGAGCTATCATGAATCGTTAGAGTAATGAGTAGAGCCTGCGTCGACCTTTTATCTAATAAATGCATCCCTTTTAGAATTCAGGGTTTGGTGCACGTATTAGCTCTAGTATTATTATGGTTATCCGAGTAGCAGATACCATTAAACAAACTATAATTAATTTAATGAGCCATTTGTAGTTTCACAGTCTAAATTAGTTCATACTTACACATGCATGGCTTAATCTTTGAGACAAGCATATGACTACTGGCAGGATCGACCAGGTAGCATTCCTTCACGATGTCGGCACTCGTACAAGCCCACTGTGCCCGTGGCAATGCAGCACGAATAAGGCTTGAAGTAGGTGCGTCCGTTGTTCTTAGAGACATTAATTGGGCCAATGGAGGGCATACATTCATGCCCTCCGCCTGCATAACATTCCACATTTGAAAGCCTGAGCGGGCAATACATGGGCCACAACAGTCACGTCGACGTGCTTGGAACACGAATGCCGCTGTGAGGTCCGCCCCATGCACGCAGGATGCATGGGCTGAAATGAAAATGAACCATCTGAATTTCACTACCGTGGGTACCTCACACAGGGACCCGTGTCCTTGCCTCGAGAAAAGAAATTAAAACTCTACCTAGGACTGAGGAGGACGATGAGATTGATAATTCGTTACACCAGCAAGGATACTGCCGACCCAAACATCCAAACTATCGCTTATGTGACCTTAACTCTGTTGAGCCATACTGAAACTCAATGAACGAGGACACAATCAGCTGAGATCGAGAATCATTGCCACATTGAGTTAAGCCACAGCCTGCACCGTGGAACGCAATTGAGACATGCTTCCTAAGGGAAAGGGGCAGGGTCCATCGAACTACATGCCCACACTCACCCGTGCCCTTAGCGTTGAATGTGCCAGACCAAACTCGACGCAATGATGACTCGGTCGGCCGAGATCGAGAATCGGCGCCACACCAAGTCAAGCCCAACATGCACTGTTAAGAGCACTGACAAGCAATGGGTATGGAAGGGTCCATCGAGTGCCATGCCCACACTCACCCTTGCCTATAACGTTGACCGTTCCGAGCCAAATCTGACTCAACAATGACTCCCACACCAAGTTTTGCCTAACACATGACGTTAAGGGCGCAGGTGAGCAATGGGGGGCATGGGTTGGGCAAATGGCACGCCTAGGCACACCATTCGCCCACCTCATATATATTGTCACGGTCCCATATCCTCGCAGCTCTTGGCACTCGTGTGGCGCCTAGACTTAGCTCATAATCTAGGCTAGCCATGCATGCTTTGAGGGTCTTAACATCATACCCAGCTGTAGAGTTCATCTTTCAATATAAATATAAGGGTCTCGATATCTATACCAGGCTAAGGGCCTTTGGGCATCCCAAGCGACATAGTCTACCTATACCAAAACCTCACCCTTCGGAGAGAGGCACACTATAGGCCTATGGCCCTATAGTGTCCATAGAGCTCCTTCCCCATGGAGACATTAGCCTTCTTGATAGAGCATGATGGCCGCATCCTAGCTCACTAGGGCATGGGTCGTCATCCCAACCCCAGGGCGACGGAGAGCATTACACCAGGTCTCCCCTCTCATATTCTAAGCACACATGCCATCCAACATGCTATTCTTGTCTCCAATAGGCTTGCTTCGTTCATTAGATTGCCATGGTAAGGCACCATGGGTAAGGGTTCTGGATTGCTCCCTTACATTCTCCCCCACTCAAATGATTGATGTCCTCATCGATTGTGCTGCACTACATCTGTACTTCTCCTCTACAGTTGTCGTTATTATCCTCTCTAATGAAAGGTTCTATACATCTGCTTGTTACGTTGCCTCGTGAAAACTAAAGTGCAAAAGTTGTATTCTTGCCTTACTTCTCTTCTTCTGGGAACCATAGCTTATGCTCTATATTATCAGCCATTCCTCCCCCACCCAAACAATTAATGTCCTCGTCGATTAGGGTAGTGTGCTTTGAGTACTCTCTACATTTCTCCCTCGCATCGATTGTTGCCTGATCGACATTTCTCTTACGATGTGGTTGTCCCTTCATGAACTACTTTTTTGTATAGCGTTCATTAGTATCCAAGTGCCTATTACTGCTTGAACAACTATATGCTTTATGTTGCCCCATAGCCTTGTTATATGTACCCACAAAGTACAGCCAATAAAACCCAAAGTAGCCACAATGTAGAAATATATGCTAGATAATTAGTAAGCCTTTTCTTTATGCACAATCATATCTCATAATATCAACAACAATAAGTACAAATGAAATAACACACTTGAGTAAGAAGTGATAAGACTTACCTATACTAGTATCTTACCCAACTGTATGCAACATAGTACACATCTCGATTTTCATTATATTGTGCTAATGCTTGAACACAGGTCGATTCACATTCGATCTAATTTGATGGACTGCAACTGCCTCTCCATGTTCACCTCTAAATTAGTTGAGCTTGCTCCCCCACTTATGGTTGGGTATCATTCCCTTGTTGGGACAATTATCACTTGCACCTGGGTTACCAACCTTGCATTTGGGAAAAGTTCACCCATAGTCACCTAGTGTCTCTGCATCCACTATGGCCGATTCAAACGTCCCGGCTAAATTTAGGTTGCCTTTCTATTTGTCAAACCTGCCAAAATAAGGAACCTTAGCCCCTATGTATATATAGACACTTCTTTCCTTCTTTTTTTTGTAACAGTAGGAAAGTAACAATAATCACATGGCAATTGTACTTGAACAATAAGAAAAAAATTAAATCCCTTAGGATACACCAAACTCTATTCGGTTTCCATTTTGATGTTTGTGTTCTGCTCATCTCGCTTGTCACCTCGCTCACCATAGCTTTGTCTCGACTTATATTTTGATCGCCTCATGTTGTATTGATGCACAAGCTATGTATATAAAATCAATTTTATTTCCATGGCTATTTCCCCCCTTTAGACAAGTTTAACTTGCTGGGGCCTATAGTTCACCTCGACAGTATAAGAAAAACACTATTTTGCTTGGGGCACCTCAAGCCCTATAGGTTTGCATCAAGCCTTCTTCACTTCTCGTAAGCGGTAGGGGAATGACGTCTTTCATCATCCATTTCCACTCATATGGTCCAATGGGGAATTGTCTCACATGCTACTCTTTGATCGAATGGCCCTGCACACAAACAACAAAACACAAGTTTCTTGGCATACTCGAGATAACATACAAAATATAGCGGCTCATCAGCAGTAAAGCTCAAATATCTCGGCTCATCTGAGGCAACCAATTCTGACTTTCTTTTCACAATCCATTTACCCATGGTCTGACATCTCATTCCTAAATATGATAGTCTATCCGCCAGGTTAAGAATTTATTTAACACTGCCCATGGCCTGAAATATCAGCCACAATTGATATTCCTTCCATCAGGCCCAAACTCTTACTTCACATCGCCGACGGCCTAAACTACCAGCAACACTCTAGCATTCCTTTCGCCGAGCTTCACTCTTACTTTACATTGCCCACGACCTGAAATACCAACTGCACTCTTGGTATTTCTTCTGTTAAGCTTTAACACATCTCAATGAAGTATTTGGGAGCATCTTCCAACTCACTTGGTAAGCTCCCCATAATAATCACATTTCCAGCATCCGACTCACTCGATGTTCTATACCCCCCTTATCTGAAAGGGTAGGAACAAGTCTCAATGAATGTTCAATAAGCAATCTCTGACATGCCTCATAAGTCTTTCTCAAATATTCCAATAATTTCCATGCTTCACCTCACATAGGTGGCTATACATGAAGTGATCATCTCTATATCTAGGGTGAATTCTCACACTTGACTACTTCTACTGAGCACCTCTATGCGCAAGCATCCCTTGCTTAAATTTCAATGCAAATACTCACTCAATTTACTTAATGTTATCTTAGTTTCTATGTGATCATGTTGTCGCTACATATCCATCCACGATGCTTCCATTGGGGTCTGTCTAAAGTTTTCCACATGAAGTTTATAAATAACTTACTCTCTGCTTTATCGATTGCGGCACCTGCATAAGCCAATCTCTTGCCATCACATCACCACCTCAACTATGCATACTGCCTCTTTTCTCCAGGCATGCTATGCAATCCCATTGAGATTAGTTGACTACTAACATTTTCGAATTGATTGCGGGGTAGGCTGCTGTGGGTCCTACGGGGCCTAACCAGGATAATTTAGTTCAACAGTTGGTTGCTGCTTTGAGGAAGGTTATGGGAGCTGTTCCCCAAGCTCCAATTGCACCAGCCCCCTGTTCTAGTCCGTCCCCTTATCGAGAAACTGGGGAAGTATGGTGCTATTGATTTTATGGGTTAGAAGGATGATGGGCCTTCCACAGTAGAGTTTTGGCTCTGAGCTACGGAGAGGGCTTTAGAGCAGCTACAATGTACTCCCTGGGACAAATTGATCTGTGCTACTTCCTTATTGAAGGAAGAGGCTTACTTATGGTGGGAGTCAGTGGTTAAGACAGTTAGAGCCGAGGATGTGACATGGGACTTCTTCCTTTCTGAGTTTCGGGAGAAGTGTGTGGGTGAGCTTTATACCGACCAGAGGATAGCAGAATTCCTCGAACTTAAGCAGGGTTGAATGACAATTTCTGAGTATGACCGAGAGTTCCTATGGCTAATTAGGTATGCTTCTAAGTTAATTCCTTTTGAAGCAAATAGGTGTAAGCGGTTTAGGAAGGGATTACTTGATGAGTACAGGATGCATTTGACATCCTAGCCTCATACCACGTTAGCTTTGTTGGTAAAGGCTACTTCTGAGCTTGAGATTATCCTGGTGGAGAGACAAGCTAGAGACCAAAGGACCCGTTAAGGCAATTAGTATAAGAGATTCCAGAGTGCTACATCTAGATAGACTTCTAGGGTCTAGACTAGTAGCAAGAGGTTTAGAGGTGGACCACAGATGGCATTTAGACAAGACTAGAGAATTGGTTGTGGTACATATATGAGATCAGCCCCTCAGGTCACATCTATTGCTAGTGGTGGAGGTGTCGCATGGTCAGATTTACCGGCTTGCGCCCAGTGTGGCAAGAAACATGATGGAATGTGTTGGAAAGTCACGGGTGCTTATTTTAAGTGTAGATCCATTGAACATATGATTTGGGATTGCCCAATGATAACTACTGGCTTGATTCGCCAAGTTGGGAGGCTAGCTCCTTATGTTTAGAGAGGCAGAGGCAGAGGCTGTGGTGATGCACGTGGTACTGGGAGTCAGAGGCCAGTTTTTGAGACTGTAGATAGACCAGAGGTTAAAGCACCAGCGAGAGCGTATGGTATCAGGACTAGGGAGGAGCAGGATGGTCTGGACGTCATTGTAGGTACCTTCTCCATCTTTAACACTTTTGTACTTGCTTTGATTGATTTGGGCTCCATGCATTCATATATATGTATACAAATGGGTAGATTGGGTAGTATGCATGCTGGCACACTAGAGCACAACCTTGAGGTCACTAGTCCCTTGGGCCAGAGTATAGTAATTGACCGTGGGTATAAAGAATGCCCTATAGTTATTCACGGGCATGTTTTCTCGGGAGATTTAATAGAGTTGCCTTTTAAGGAATATGATGTGATATTGGGCATGGACTTGCTATCTAGACATGGAGTTATTGTCGATTGTCAGCATAAAAGGATTATGCTTCAGACTTCATCTAGAGAGGAGATTGTAGTTGTGGGCGAGAGGATAGAGTGTCTCTCTAATGTCATTTCAGCCAGTACTGCTAGGAAAATGATACAGCATGGCTGTGAGGCATTCTTAGCCTGTGTTCTTGGTCCTGAATAGAAATCCCCTAGTGTTTGTGAGATTCCAATGGTATGTGATTTTCCAGATGTGTTTCCTGAGGAATTGCCTAGTTTACCTCCTACTAGAGAGGTTGAGTTTAGTATTGAGGTTATGCTAGGTACTACGCCGATATCTATTGCTCCATACCGGATGGGTCCTACTGAGCTGAGAGAGTTAAAGATCTAGATTTAGGAGTTGATTGACAAGGGTTTTATACAGCCTAGTGTATCCCCTTGGGGTGCTCCAGTATTATTTGTGAAGAAGAAAGATGGCACTTTAAGATTATGCATTGACTATAGGCAACTTAACAAAGTGACAGTGAAGAATCGCTACCCATTGCCCTGGATCGACAATTTATTTGATCAGTTGAGAGGGGCCACTATATTCTCGAAGATTGACTTGAGGTCAGGATATCACCAACTGGGTGTTAGAGAGTCAGACGTGCCTAAGACTGCTTTTAGGACTCGATATGGCCATTATGAGTTTTTAGTGATGCCATTTAGGTTGATGAACCGGATCTTCCATCCTTATTTGGATCAGTTCATGGTCATTTTCATTGATGACATTTTAGTATACTCTCCGACTAGAGAGGATCATAATTACCACCTATGAACAGTTCTAAAGACTTTGAGAGACCGACAGCTGTATGCTAAGCTCAGTAAGTGCTAGTTTTGGTTGACTGAGATTGCCTTCTTAGGAAATATTATCTCTACAGAGGGTATTCGGGTAGAACCGAAGAAGATTGAGGTAGTGCTTGAGTGGAAGCCACCTAAGAGTGTCATAGAGATCCGTAGCTTCTTAGGTTTGGCTGGGTATTATAGGAGGTTTGTTAAAGGGTTCTCTCTTATTGCAGCCCCTTTAACTAAACTTCTTCATAAGGATGTCTGATTTGAGTGGACTGACAGATGCTAGAGTAGTTTTAAGACTCTTAAGGTGATGCTTACTGAGGTTCCAGTTTTGACACAGCCAACTCCAGGCAGACCATATGATGTTTACAGCGATGCTTCATATAATGGTCTGGGTTGTGTGCTTATGCAAGAAGGAAAGGTAGTTGCTTATGCTTCTCGATAGCTTAAGCCACATGAGAAGAACTACCCTACCTATGATTTAGAGTTAGCATCTATTGTTTTTGCCTTAAAGATCTAGAGACACCACCTATATGGTGAGAGATGCCACTTGTATACGAATCGTAAGAGCCTTAAGTTTGATAAGCATTTGTAAGTTGTAGGTGAAGTAATTTTGAGATAATAAGTTCTAAGTTACAAAATGTTTTGCAAAGAATTTATGTATAAGTAACAAGGCTATTATAAAAGGATGATTTTGATTTGGGCTCTACTATGCATGACTGAAATGTTACAAGATGAGATTTGTTCTAAGTGATGAGCATGCTCGGGTTATCAGCCCATTCTGTTAAGTGATAGCTATGATCATATGCTAGGGTTATCAGCCCTTTTGAATAAGTGGACACGCTTATTATTAAGTGGTGGCGCTTTCACCGGTCACAATTCAGTGATAAGTGGTGGTGCTTTCACTTGCCACAATTTAGTGAAATCGAATCTACTTATATTTCTTTCAGTATATGTATGAGCCCTTAACTAAAAACGTAAGCTTATATTATTATAAAGAAATCAGAGATATGCCTGTATTTATGAAACTTTCCTTATTTTTATCGAATTATAAATTAATCTTCAAGAATGAACCTCTGTTTGATTTTCGAAGTGTTCTAATTTAATCAGTACACCTTTGGTACTTAATATGTATTTAATTTGAGTATTTTAATTATATATGAGATTTGTTGCTTCGGCAATCCTTTGCTATATTATTAATGATTTTCTAGCACCGTTGAGTTTTCCACTCAGCGCGTTGATTTTCATCATGCACAGGTTAACAGCAATGGACGTTACCTGAAGTCTAAAGGAATAGCATCAGAGTAGAAATCTTATATTCCGGGTAGGATATGTAATGAGATGTAAATATGGCATGTATAGGAATAATATAATAAGTGTTGAAGTTATAAATAGTGAGTTTTATTAGTAAGACATATGAGTAATTAAGAAACGTTATCTTTGTGAATTAATGGAGTGCAATTGTTAATAAATAATTCTTGTAGTGAATGATATAATATCATTATAGACCGTGTCTGAATGAATGAGTAATTAGAAGTGCTTGTGATTTATTGTACTAAAATGAGAAATTGGGGATTTGGAGTTATATATAAATATTTGAAGTGTACACATTTTCCTTGTGTGGCAAGATTGACTTTTAAGGGAAGCTGTTGCAAAATTTTCGTAGGAATTTCCTTAAACCTTATTTAAAAAAAAACAAAATAAAATATAGCTTGCTACCTTATGGAAACTTAGCCACTTCTAATATATATATGATCCAAGGTTAATAAGTAAGATAAGACGGTGCTCCGGCACCGAATGTGACATTCATCGTCTGGTCCCTCAAGATTAGGCAATGGGTGTTACAGATGATGCCACCAAGGTATGTAGTGTCCCCCCTCTTTCTCCAAGATGTAGCTACTGTGTGGTGGAGACGTAGGAGTAAGGGCATTAGGAAGGGCACTTGTACCATCAACACTTGGGATTTGTTTAAGGATGATCTTAAGAGGCAATTCTATCCGACTGATGCTAAGAATGAAGTGAGGGGAAAGCTTCGAAGGCTCAGCATAGGAAAGGTTACATTAAGGAGTATGTCAAGTAGTTTTCTGAGTTTCTACTCGAGATTCCTGACATGAGCAAAAAGGATATACTCTTCTGCTTCTTGGATGGCTTAACTCATTAGGCCAAGTTGGAGCTTCAAAGGCGAGGTGTCCAAGACCATGCTACTTTGATGGCTACTACTGAATCCTTGGTCAAGTTCAAGAGGAGAGAACCAACCAAGGATAGGGGGAAGGTGCTTGACTATAGCCATAGGAATGGGGGAGACAGGGACGAAGACTCTAAGGACACCAAGAGGGACATTCCGCTACGAGGAAGAGGAAGGGACAAAGGTAATGAAGTTGGGACTTCTAAGCCAAAGATCTCTTATTTCATTTGCAGTGGGCCTCATAGAGCATTTGAGTGCCCTAAATGAGGTACATTATCTGCCTTAGTATCCTATTGGGAAGAAAGTGAGGAAGAGGAGATGAAGCATATGGGATCAATTCATCTTATCAACTCCTTGCAAACCAAAGGATATAGGGATCATTAAGGTCGCTCAGTGGTCGAGACTGTCATCCGAGACAGGTTAGTCCAAGCGATAGTGGACACAGGAGCAATACGTATATATGGACAAGGAGCTAGTTAGTGAGCTAGGCCTCAAGTATAAGTGGCAGCATGGCATAGTGAAGGGCGTGAATGCTAGGGAGCAGCCCATCACTGGTGTTGTAAAACAAGTAGGCATCCGTATAGGATATTGGCAAGGCAAGACAAATATCATCATTACTCCTCTTGACGAGAAGAAGTTCTATTTGGGCGTCCACTTCCTTGATATGGCGAGAGCGATCATCATGCCATGGAGGACCAGTATGACCTTAATGCATGGTGAGAGGGCATGTGAGGTCCTAATTAAGCGGTAAAGTGGAGCAATCTGCACTGCGACCTTATAGTTGATCATGGGTTATGAGTGGAATGAACCCATGAGAATTGCTGCCATAAGGGGTAACCATGATTTTGGTGGGGGAGCAGTTCACCCTAACAAAGTCAAGAAGGTGATTGTGCCTTGTGAGGCGAAGCAAAGCATTAGTGTGCCAAAGTGTAGGGGTACACTAGGCACAAGTAAGATGGGTGTGTAGTGGGAGCATGCCAAGTTGTCCGTAGCCAAGAGACCGAGGATGTGTAGGCAAAGCCACAAAGGAGCTACTAGTGATTATGCCTTAGGCCAATAGTTTGGACCTTATGTTATTTGAATTTAATTAATAAAGAGGTTAATTTTATTATTATTATATTATTTTTGCATGTTGCTTTATAATAGTATATATCCCTAGTCATAAGTGAAATATTGACTAGTATAAGTTTGAATGTGTATGGTGATGCCATTTAAGCTTATAGGTACTTGTGGGGACAATGTACTGGATAGACCCGCTTTGAGATCATTACATGGGTCGATGTCATTAATGATCTCAGTATGGTTATGTCATTGAATCCTCAGACCTGAGGTCATCACAGCGTCCTACATGAGGAGCATTGTGTTTTGACATGATCAAACGTCATCAGTAATCGGATGACTATAAAGGTTATGGTTGAGCATAATGTAAATCATGCAGAGGATACTGCACGATCGAGATGGGATTTGTTCCTCTTTCATAAGAGAGATATCTTTTGGGCCCCTCAATAAGTAGGACTAAGAAATGCATGGTCGTGCTCAAATAAATTAATATAAAGAGATCAATTTGATTTGATTTATCAGTCTGCTTACGAATCGAGAAATGGATATGTTTGAACAATATAAGTATGATGTGATCCATGAATTATGTTCAAATTAGATATCGTGTAACAAAAGGAATCACGACATGTATCATTAGGTTTTATATTGAACAAATGATTTCATATTTATTGGGTAATCATAATGTCTGGCTAGAGACTGCTTATGATTTGTGGGCTACATTATGAGTATGGCCCACTGCCAACTAAATATGGACCTATTGGGTCGCATACCAGATTATCATGGATGAGCATAGGGTTTTAATGGGCTTGAAATTTTCATTCAAGGCCTAAGGGATTAAAAGAATCAGATTAGGCGAATTGGGCTTTAAATTAGGTTTAAAAGCCTGTTAGCAAAATCTGATATGAAGGCTTTTCTGATTAGGGTTTTATTTTTAATATATAAGTGTTTTATATATATGAAATAAATACGTTCATTGTGATAGATCAGAAAAACACCTCCTTCTCCCCTTTTAAAGAAAAAAAAAACCCTAACCGCAACTTTATGGAGCTAGCAGTTGTGCGTCGTCTGGTGGGATCGTCTGTGGATACCAATAGAGGACGTTCGCCTGAGGAGTAGTGTCTGTCCGTCGTGAAGCACGACTTCGAACCCCAGGTTTGTAATCAAACTCTATCATTCAAAAATATTAAAATACATGGATCCTGGGAGGGTTTTTGCCGTGTCATGAATTTTTATTTCCATTGTGCCATATGTAAGACACTTGCAAAACCTAACAGTGGTATCGGAACCACTTGTGTTTTAATATCATTTGAACTTATTGTCATGATCAATATTTATGTGATGCGTTTGATGTTAGATGGCATGATTTAGGGTTTTCTGTATTCAGATATATGAAAAATTGGCTTAGGGTTTTGATTCATTTTCTGACTATATGTGATATAAACAGAATTGGGTCATATAGAAATTAATGATAAGACGTTTTGATTAATTCATTTCTGTTAATATGATTAAGAGGGCAGATTCATTTTTGTTAATGTGATTAAGAGGTCGGATTAATCTATTCATGTTAAATTAATAAAACAGTTTATTATGGCTTGTTAATCAGATTAACATGACTAAAATAGTGATTGATTTGATCAATTAAACTATTTTTGAAAAACATGGCAGAATGGGAACGCCGTGTGCATTGCACCTTATATTTCATTTAAGTCACTAAATTATAAGACTTAATATATATATATATATATATATATATATATATATTAAATTGATATTTGATATATTTACATGCAGTTTGATAACATGTTTTCATGTGATGAATGTATGTTATATGCATGGTGCATAGCATGGCCATTAGATTTGCATAATTGTGCTTTTGGGATTGTAATCTTAAATACGGCTTGCGTGTCATTTTCTTTTCATTGTAATAATAGGCATGACATAGTTGCAATAGAATTATATTATTGTAAAGGAGATGAAGGAGCTTGGAGGAGCACAATTTGACCCATGGTGATGGAAATGCAAGAAGGAAGCTGTACAAGATATGCTTTACAATGACTGCTCATATGATCTTCATACTGGCTTATGAGATCATTCTAGGATTTATGGCCATGCTATGACATGTTTATTATGCTTTCTTGTATGAATGATATGCCATGTATGAGTGATGCATGAAAATCACATAAGGATATATATGTTAATTTGATTAAAATGTGAAAGCTAAGTAATCCCTCGCTATAAAATTTTAAGTCATATGCGACCCATAGATAAAAACACCCATCAAGGCTAAGATCACCAAAATGTGGGTTATGCCAAAGCTAGGCACATTAGGTTATCATATAGTGAGGTGGGATGGGTAATGGTGCTACCCATATGTTTTAAAATGGTTAGGCTTAATTAGGCTATCAAAACGGTTTTAGGCTTAAGGGCATAAGATGGAATTATAACATGTCGGGACATTTGATGTTGAAATTCCATATGAAATCTAAGAGTTGCATTAGATGTAATTGAGAAGTGTTCTCTACCTAAATAACTTGGTTTTAAGCGTCAAGCTAAAGCTGATTTAAAATTAAGTGAAATATGGATCTTAGCCCACTAAATAAATTACAATCATTGTTTTTGAGGGATGTTGGATTTAGTGGGAGTTTCTCCATTAAAGATACCTTTGAAATGTAAATAGTTACTAAAATTTGACTTTGCATAATTTTGTAGATCAATGGCAACAAATAACACTTTCAAACTATCACTGTGATCAGTCCTTGAGAAGGACAAACTAAAAGATGATGGCACCAACTTCCTTGATTGGTTTAGAAATTTGAGAATAGTTCTCAAGCAAGAACGAAAGATGTATGTGCTTGATGAGCCTCTCCCTGAGGCACCACTTGCTGATGCTTCTAGGGCTATAAGAGATAGATATAAGAAGCATTTAGAAGACTCTATTGATGTTGGATGTCTTATGCTAGCTATTATGTGCCCAGAGCTTCAAAAGCCACTAGAACATATGGAGGCTTATCAGATGAGCAAGCATTTCAAAGAGACCTTCTAATAACAAGCTAGGCAAGATAGGTATGAGACCACTAGAGCCTTGCATTCTTGTAAGATGGCTAAAGGTGCTTCAGTTAACTCTCATGTTTTAAGAATGAAGGGCTACATTGATCACCTTGAAAGGCTTGGATATCCCCTCAGTTTAAAAATGGCCTCGGATATGATGCTTAATTCATTGCCTGATAGTTATTACCAGCTTGTCATGAACTATAATATGAATAACATGGAGAAATCAATTGTGGAGCTGCATTTGATGCTTAAAACTGCAGAGCAAAGTATTAAGAAAAAGCCCGATCATATACTTATGGTCAATAAGGGGAATGGGATGAAGAAGAAGGGCAAGGCTAAGGCAAAAGTTGTCCACAAGCCGAAGGTGCATGCCAAGCCCAAGGCAAAACCTCCAAAGGAGGGAGTTTGCTTCCACTATAATGAACTTGGTCATTCGAAAAGGAACTGCAAGCTCTATTTGGAGGAAGTGAAGAAGATGAAGAGTAGTCAGACTACACCTTCAAGTGTTTATGTTATGGAAATTCATTTATCTACTTCTAACTCCTGGGTATTAGATACTGGATCTGGATCTCACATTTGTACAAATGTGCAGGGACTTAAAAGGAGTAGGCAACTAAAAAAGGGTGAAGTGGACCTATGAGTAGGCAATGGAGAACGAGTTTCTGCTCTAGCTGTAAGGACTTATGAATTGACTTTGCCCAATGGGCTTTTGTTAGTTTTGAACAATTTCTATTATGTTCCTACTTTAAGTAGGAATCTTATTTCTGTTTCGTGTTTGGATGATGAAGGTTTTTCTTTTCTTATTAAGAATAAGAAGTGCTCCATTTATTATGATGATATGCTTTATTGTATTGCTAATTCATATTATGGACTTTATATCTTAAATCTAGACAAGTCCAATAATATAGATATCTATAATATGAATATTAAGAGACCTAACCCAAATGATATGAATCCTACCTATTTATGGCACTATCGCCTTGGTCATATCAATGAGAAACACATTTCAAAACTCCATTCAGATGGACTTTTGGATTCATTTGATTTTGAATCATTTGAAAATTGTGAGTCTTGTTTATTGGATAAGATGATAAAGGATCCTTTCATGGAACACGGTCTAAGGGCCACAGACTTATTAGGCCTAATACATAAAAATGTGTGTGGTCCATTAAGTGTAAGTGCTAGAGGAGGACATCAATACATCATTACATTCTCTGCTGATTTCAGTAGATATGGCTATATCTATCTAATGAAAGATAAACATAAATCTTTTGAAATGTTTAAAATGTTTCAAAATGAAGTGCAGAATCAACTTGGAAAAACTATTAAGGTACTTCGATCTGATCGAGGAGGTGAATATTTGAGCCAAGATTTTAATGACCATCTTAGAAATTGTGGAATTATTTCGCAATTGACTCCACCTGGAACACCATAATGGAGGTGTGTCAGAAAGGAGGAATCGGACTTTATTAGATATGGTCCGATCTATGATGAGTCAAGTAGATCTCCCTTCTTCCTTTTGGGGTTATGCTTTAGAAATTGCTGCATTCACTCTTAATAGAGTTCCATCTAAAGCGGTTGAAAAGACACCATATGAGATGTGGACTAGGAGAAAGCCCAGTTTGTCTTTTCTCAAAATTTGTGGTTGTGAGGCTTATGTCAAACGATTAGCCTCGGACAAGTTAGCTCCAAAATCTGACAAATGTATTTTTATGGGTTATCCTAAGGAAACCAAAGGTTATTACTCTTACAAACCTTCTAAAAACAAAGTGTTTGTTGCTAGAAATGGTACCTTTCTAGAAAAGGAATTCATTTCTAAGAGAATCAGTGGGAGTAAGGTGCAACTTGAGGAATTAAGGACAACATAAGAAAACATGGAACCATTGATGGAATCTCATGAAGGTTCACAAATAGTTGTAGAACTCCAAGGTTCACAAGCAGTTGTGGAACCTGTGGCAAAAGCTCCATGCCGGTCTGATAGAACCATCCAGAAGGCACAAGTCTCATGAATCCCACATCACTAGTTCTGCTTACCACAAAAGGCCCACTTGGAGCTCTCGATTTCGTGGTGCAGATTAGCGAAGCAGTCGTGCCTTCCTACCTATTTAAAGTTTGAGAATAGGTTAAGGGCGTTGCACCCTTGATACCTCTAATCATTGGCTTTACCTGATAGAAGTCATCCGGAGCTCTAGCTAATCTGAGGGAAACATCAGAGGGAACTAGCTACTAGATGGTTCGATTAGTCTTTCACCCCTATACACAAGTCAGATGAACGATTTGCACGTCAGTATCGCTGCGGGCCTCCACCAGAGTTTGCTGTGGCTTCGCCCTGCTTAGGCATAGTTCACCATCTTTTAGGTCCCAACAAGCATGCTCTCACTCGAACCCTTTTGAGAAGATCAAGGTCGATCAGCGGTACAACTGTCAGGGGGATCCCGCCAATCAGCTTCCTTGCACCTTACGAGTTTAGTCGCCCCTTGACTTGCACACATGTCAGAATCTTTGGTTTGTGTTTCAAGACGGGTAGAATGGGGGCCCCGCTGGCCGATGCTGGAAGCGCGCAAGTGCCAAGGCATGCCGCGAAGGTGCGCACTGTGGTCCGCGATCTCCGTGATGACGTCTCCATGGGTGTATTGAAAGCTCAGGCTTGGGTTGCCGTAGGCTACACTCCTAGTGGTGCCCTTCCATGAATTCCTTTAAGTTTCATCCGTATGACCATACTCCCCCCGGAAACCAAAGACTTTGATTTCTCATAAGGTGCCGACGGAGTCCTAAAAGCAACATCCGCCGATCTTTGGTCGACATCATTTATGGTTGAGACTAGGATGGTATTTGATTGTCTTTAAGCCCCCAACTTTCATTCTTGATTAATGAAAACACCCTTGGCAAATGCTTTCGCAGTTGTTCGTCTCTCATGAATCCAAGAATTTCACCTTTGACTATGAAATACGAATGCCCCCAACTATCTCTGTTAATCATTATTTCGATCCTAAAGGCTAACACAATAGGACCAAAATTCTATGATGTTATCCCTTGCTAATGTATATAGATCATGGGCTTGGTTTGAGCACTCTAATTTCTTCAAAGTAATAACACTGGAGGCATGACCCAGCCAGTTAAGGCCAGGAATGCATCGCCAGCGGAAGGGACGAGCCGACAGGTGAACACCGCGAGGCGGACCGATTGACCCAACCCAAGATCCAGCTTTGAGCTTTTTAACTACAACAACTTAAATATACACCATTTGACTGATTGGGTAATTTACGCGCCTGTTGCCTTCCTTGGATGTGGTAGCCGTTTCTTAGGCTCCCACTCTAGAATCGAACCCTAATTCTCTGTCACTGGTCACCACCATGTTAGGCCTCTATCCTACCATCGAAACTTGATAGGGTAGAAATTTGAATGATGAGTCGCTAGCGCGATGGTCGTGCGATCCATTGAGTTATCATGAATCATCAGAGCAACGAGCAGAGTCCATGTTGACCTTTTATCTAATAAATGCATCCCTTCTAGAAATTGGGGTTTGGTTGGGGTGAATGGCATGCCTAGGCTAGGAATCAAGCTGGGGACATCTACTAATGGCGCGAATTGGAGGGCAGAAGCTCACAGTCACCGAGAACCTGATGTGTTCAAGAGCTGGCTCAAGTTAGCTTGGATGGGCTTGGTGAAGCGAATGCCCAGGAGGCTCCAACAAATCAAGGGTTGGGATTGATGTGGATGCCTTCTATAGGTTTGAGGAAATCGAGCTGGGGTGTCGACCGGGCTTGAAAAGCCCCCGATGCAGAGATATTGATGTCGGATGGCCGTTTCATAGGCCAAGAATCGAGCCAAGGACTGTAGTTTTTTCAAATCATTTTGGATTTTCAATGTTAGTCCCCTTTTAGTATGGGTAACATCTATCAATGGTGCAAATTTGTGGAAAAGCTCACAGTCACCAGGAGCCTGACTTGTTCGGGGGCTAGCTTAAATTAGCTTGGATGGCGTTTATGAAACTAATGGCCCAGATGCTCTGGCTAATCGGGGGCCAGGATTAGTATGGATGCCTTCTATAGGTCCGGCGAACCCAAGCTAAAGTGTCGGTGGGGCTTGAAAAGCCCCTGATGTGGTGATATTGAAGCCGAAGGGACATTTCATAGGCCGAGAACTTAGCCTGGGATTGCAATTTTTTTGAATTATTTTCAATTTTCGGAATTAGTCCCCTTCATGTATGGATAACATCTACTGATGGTAGGCGAATTTGAGGGCAAAAGCTCACAATCGCCAGGAGTTCGACGTGTTTGAGGGCTTGCTCAAGTCAGCTTGGGTGGCCTTCATCAAATTAGTGTTATGATCAATATGGGTGCCTTTTATAGGTCCAAAGAACCTAGGCAATGGATAATGATTCTTCACTGTCACCTTATTAAGTTGCCTGTAATCAATACATAATATCAAGGTGCCATCCTTCTTCTTCACAAATAACACTGGAGCGCCCCAAGGGGATACACTAGGCCGTATAAAGCCCTTATCAAGCAACTCTTGGAGTTGGATCTTCAACTCCCTCAACTCAGTAGGAGCCATCCGATATGGAGCAATAGATATCGGCATGATGCCCAGCATAACCTTAATGCTAAACTCAACCTCTCTCGCAGGAGGTAAACTAGGCAAATCCTCTGGAAACACATCCAAAAAGTCACAAACCGTTGAAATCTCATGTACACTGAGGGATCTCTGCTCTGGCTCAAGTACATAGGCTAGGAATGCCTCACAGCCATGCTATATCATCCTCCTAGCAGTACTAGCTGAAATAACATTAGAGAGGTAATCCTTCCTCTCACCCACAACAACAATCTCCTCTCCAGATGAAGTTTGAAGTGTAATCCTCTTATGCCTAAAATCCACAATCACTCCATGCCTTGATAGCCAATCCATACCCAAAATCACATCATACTCCCGAAAAGGCAACTCTATCAAATCACCCGAAAATACATGCCCATGTATGACTAAAGGACAATCTCTAAGTACACGATTAATTGCTATACTCTGACCTAAGGGACTAGTGACCTCAACACTGTGCTCTAGGGTGCCAACATGCATACCACCCAGTCTACCCACATGTATGCATATATATGAATGCGTGGAGCCCGGATCAATCAAAGCAAGTACAAAAGTGTCGAAGATGGAGAATGTACCTGTGATGACATCCGAAGCATCATGCTCTTCCCTGGTCTTGATAGCATAGGCCATCACCGGTGCTTTAACCTCCGGTCTATCCACTGTCTCAAAAACTGGCCTCTGACTCCTAGTACCATGTACAACACCATGGCCTTTGCCTCTGCCTCTCTGGACATAAGGAGCTGGCCTCCCAGCTTGGTGAACTGAGCTAGCCACCATCATCGGGCAATCCCTAATCATATACTCAGTAGACCCACATCTAAAAAAAGTGCCCGTGGCTCTCCTACACACCCCATAATGCCTACCACCACACTGGGCACAAGCCGGAGTATCTGACCATGCGGCACCTCCACCACTAGCAACAGATTTAGCCTGAGGAGTTCATCTGACATATGCACCTTGGCCAAATCTCTGGCCTAGTCTGAACCCCATCTGTGGTGCACCTCTAAACCTCTTACTACCAGACTAGACCCCAGAAGCCTATCCAGATGTAGCACCCTAAAACCTCTTATACACTGACTGCTCTGCTGGGTCCTCTGACCTCTAGCTTGCCTCTCATTCCGGATCGCCTAAAGCTCTAAAGCAGCCTTCACCAAAGGAGTTAATGTGGTGTGAGGCTAGGATGTAAGGTGCATCCTATACTCATCCAACAATCCTTTCCTGAACCGCTTACATCTATTCGCCTCAGAAGTAATCAACTTAGAAGCATATCGACTCAACTGTAAGAACTCCCGCTAATACTCAGAAACGTTCATTCAACCCTGCTTAAGCTCAAGAAACTCTGCTATCCTCTGATCAGTGTAAAGCTCACCCACATATTTCTCCCGAAACTCAGATAGGAAGAAATCCCATGTCACATCCTCAGCTCTAACTATCTTCACTACCAATTCCCACCATAAATAGGCCTCTTCCCTCAATAAGGAAGTGGCACAGATCAATCTATCCTACAGAATGCACTGCATTTGCTCCAAAACCCTCTCTATAACACGGAACCAGAACTCTGCTGCGGAAGGCTCATCATCCTTCTGACCCATAAAATCTACAGCACCATACTTCCTTAGTCTCTCTATCGAGAGGCGAACTAGCACAGGGGCTGGTGTGGTTGGAGCCTAGGGAGCAGCTCCCACAACCTGCCTCAAAGCAACTACCAATTACTGAATAAAATCACCTTAATTTGGCCCCAAAGGACCAGCAGCAGCTTGCCCTGCAGCTGGGGCACGTTCTGCGTCAGAACCCAAGACACCACCAGCGGTTCCACCAGCAGGTATACCGCCCTCTAACATAGCACCCTCTGGAGGGGCATAACTGTCCACCTCCTCATTAGACAGATGCTGAGACATGACTGATCACCTATAAAGAGATACAGGTTCACATCAGAGAGAAGTTCCCAAACAGACCAATATGGCATGTATTTAACTTAAATCACTTATATAATTACTCCAAATCAAATAACTCTCACACCAAATCATATATCCTAGAATCGGCTAAACCTATGCTTTGATACCACTAATTGTAACACCCACCGCCCAATCCCAGAGGACCAGATGATGAATGTCACATTCGATATTAGAGCACTGTCTTATCCTACCTAAGAGTCAGAATCATATATCAGAAATAGCAGTATTTTCATAGTGAGGCAAGTAACATTTTAACAATATATTTTTTTTAAATAAATAAATAAAAGCTTAGGGAAATTCCCACAAAAAATTCACAAGAGTTTCCCCTAAAAATCAGCTTGCCACACAAAGAAAATAAAGCACTTCCAATATTCTTTCCTCCAAACCACAAAACTCCAAATCAAGATACCAAGTCACACAGCACTTCCATAGAATCATATCATTCATCTAAAATTCCATCATAGTATAATATCATCAATATAGGGGAATGAATGCTAATTATCATTCACTTAAATACTCATATAAGTAAAATGTCATGAAAAATCTCAAATCTCATTAATATACATCTTATTAATTACAACTTAATATTTACAATTTTCTATATTGTTACCATACATTTCACAATATATATATACATCCTAATACATATTCTATCCAAAATAGATTCTCCCCTTTGATGCTTCGCCTTGGGTCTTCAGGTACACCCACTACTCTTACCTGTGCGTGACAGAAATCAACGCGCTGAGTGGAAAACTTAGTGGTGCTAAATAAAATACTCGATTATATCCCATAATAATAAATGCTTAGAAATAAATTATCGAATTCTAGGTATACCAAGAATACTTAAAAAACATAAATCTTATGAAAACTTAACTATAAATTAACAAAATCATAAATATATAGAAAGTGCTTATTAAATATACATTTACTTTCCTTTTCATAACAGAACAAAGCTTATTTTAGTTAAGGGCTCATACGTATTCTGAAAGAAATATTAGCAGATTTCGTTACATAGATATCAGAAATAGAATATTGGCCTATGAAAGTGCCACCGGTTGTGGTCTGTGAAAGCACCACTAGAATACTGGCCTATGAAAGAGCCACCAGTTGATAAGCGCATCCGCTTATCTAGAAAAGGGCTAATAACCCTAGCATATGATCATAGCATAACATAATAGAAGGCTAATAGCCGAGCATGCTCATACCAGAGTAAACCTCATCCTATCACATTTCAATCAAACATACTTGACCCCAAAATAAAATCATTATTTTATAAATAATCTTATTACTTATACATAAATCTTTTGCTAAATATCACATAAGTTAACATATTTCTCACAAAATTTCATAAACTTGTAATTTACAAAAATTACCACATTCTCCTTTTTATTCATACTTAATAAATTCAAATGGACATATTCAAAATATATATACTTAATATAATATAAAAGTACTTAAATTAAGAAATTTCCAGCATTTTTATAAACTTGACCTTTGCTGGGTTTTCAGGGTATAAATGAAGTTGTAGGTCTCCAAATTGAGTAAAATTTAATTCTTTAGAAAGATAAGACAAAATTATACAAATCTCATGAAGAGACCACAGTCCAGACCAACATTTAAGATACTGAAAATAAGCTAGGAACACAGAACAATAGCCTAGTCCTAATTTAACACATCCAACTCCATATTTATTTAATTCCTACTTATCCGAGCACTCAATTTTGATAAATCCATATCCAGTTATTTTTTCAGATATCTAGAAATAAATTTCATGAAAGGATCAAAACCTAATTTTATCATTTTAGGGGGTCAAAGATAAGCAAGTCATACTAGTGGGCTACCATGACAGAAATTAGTTTTGGTAATAAAATCATAAATTGAGCTATAGGTATTCAATTGGACACAAGGGGATGATTTAGAAAGATAAGAAGTAGAACTACAACTTTTATGAAGAACATAAGGTATTATCTTGCCATTTTAGTTGCCAGAAGGGACAATCAATTCGGATATACAAGTGAGACATCATAACGGAACCAATTTTAGTATTTAAATCATAAGTTGAGCTACAAGTGTTGGAATTGAACATAAGAGGATGTTTTGGAAAGATGGGAAGTAGAGATACAACTTTCATGAAGAAGTTAGAAACAAATGGAAACTATAAAAGGGTCCAAAAATGACTTCTAGTCCCACCTAAAAATAGCTCTAACATCAAAATTCATCAATTTAACCAAAACATACAAAATTCCCAAAATTCAATCAAAAACTAAAAATTGAAAACTTAAGAAAATGAAAGGGGAATAGAGATATTAGTGCACTAACCTCTTATTCAAGCTTAAACAAGCTTAGAACCTCTACTCTTTGGCCTTCCACTTGCCTTTAGTGGAGGGTTCTCCAAATACTTCAAAGTAGGAGAAATTCACATTAAAATCAAAATTTAACATAGGAAATAAAAGGAGCATGATTTAACGCATCAATTACACATTCTAACCATGAATTCTACTTATTAATTAATAAAGATCAAAAATCACAACTTACTTATTTGATAGAACTCCAATTTCCTTCACTTCTAATAACCAATTCTTACTTCCTCTACTTAATTCTTAAGATTTATTTACTAATCTTTGATTTATTTCATGAAATTTGAGGTGGTTTAAAGGTAGAGAAAATGATTAAAAATGGAGGAAAGAATAGGAAGAAGAAGAAGAGGAAGAGTGTGGCATGGAAGAGAAAGAAGAAGGAAAGAGAAAGTGTTGATTAGTAAAATGAAGTGGCAAAGTCGAACTTGGGTTCTTCCTTTTATGCGAAATGAAGGGCCAAGATCAAGTCAAGGTATTCTCATCCAATGGCTCTAAATATTCCTCAAATACTTCACTTCCAAATATTATTTAACTCCATAAAAATAATTCGTCAATTATTCCTTAAAATACCACACTAAAAGTCACTATTCATCAAATACCTTAATTCTCCAAAAATATTCATGAAATATTTTCTACCAACCTAAATCATGCAAACATGCTCTAAAAATATTTAATAAAATATTAGACACAAATAGTAATTTTTTCGAACTGAAATAATACAAAGTCCCGGACCGATGGTACTATTCACAGACTAATAAATCACTATTAACAACACAGAAAAATAGTCTGTTACACACACACATGTCAGACTCCTTGCACTGTGTTTCAAGTCTAGCTGACTAGGGAGCTCAAGCCCAGGCTTGGGCTGCCAGAGTGATTCGCATTGGTCCGCTCCCTAAGCTGATTGGCGGATCAGCTTGTCGCTATTCAACATTCGACCGAGGTGCATCGTCGATGCCCATCTGCTTCCCTCCTGACAATTTCAAGCACTCTTTGACTCTCTTTTCAAAGTCCTTTTCATCTTTCCCTTGCAGTATTTGTTCGCTATTGGTCTCTCGCCCGTATTTGGCCTTGGATAGAATTTACTATCCAATTTGGGCGGCATTGCCAAACAACTCGACTCGTAGAAAACACCTTGTGGTGCGACAGGGTCTGGGCATGACGGGGCTCTTACCCTCTCCAATGCCCCTTTTCAGCGGACTTGGGCCCGGTCTGCTACTAAGATTGCTTCTCGAGACTATAATTCGAATGCCGGGGGCATCCAATTCTAAAGCTGGGCATTTCCCAATTCGCTCGACGTTACTAGGGGAATCCTAGTAAGTTTCTTTTCCTCTGCTTATTGATATGCTTAAACTTAGCGGGTAGTCTCGCTTGACCTGAGGTCGCGTTGGTAGCGCGCCATTAGGGGCGAGTCATGGTTTCACTATTTTGAGGCATGCGTCCGTGCACGACCATGTCCGAGGGTCTTACAACCACCGATTGTCATGGC
>CANUEX010025611.1:0-17500 GCA_948099535.1 Jatropha multifida | reverse complement strand
ATAAACCTCCATTGGGCGTGTGGCACACCTATGGGCTGCCTACCCAGCGCATGGATAAACCTTGAAACACCCCTATTTGGTCCTATAGGACTAGACAGTGATGTCACATTCTGTGCTAGAAACACAGACTGATTTGCTTATTCATTTAATATGATTTTAAATTAAGAAAATATTTAATTAAATGTTTTTCTTAATTTAAAATCATATTTAATGAAGAAGCAAATCAGTCTGTGTTTCTGGCATAGAATGTGACATCACTGTGAAAGCGCCACAGATAATAATAAGTGCGTCCGCTTATTTATATAGCATTCAGAGCCTAGCATATGATCATAGCTTCCATATAACAAAAAGGCTTAAAAGCCGAGCATGCTCATGTACCGAAATAAATCAGATCATACAACACATTCACATTAAGTATATTAGAGCCCAAAAACTTATCATTTTTTCTTATTCAGAATATTTCATATATAACTTGTTCTTTCCTTATTTTGCTTACATATATCATAAAATATCAATCATAGCCATCGATTTAACAAAATCACCTCAAAATAAATTCTTACAACTTTACAACATTTCACCAAAAAGCGCCTCTGATGATTAGTTACCCCCTTTTCGATATATGATCTGATTCATTCTTGTATCCCACATTCCACTACCCTAGCTATCCCGTCATCCTAGAAGCTTGCCAAGAGCCCTACTCTACTCGCCCTCTTAGGATCCCTTTGCCGGGTAGGGATGTCACAAACCTCTGTTGGGCGTGCGACGTGCCACCAACCCACGTGCCTTCCAGCCTAACTAGGGCAAAAAACCTTTATTGGGCATGCCGCGTGCCAGTAGCCTGCGTAGTACCCAGGCCCTACTGCCTGTGCCCTGGCCAATCCTGTGATGAACCTCCATTTGGCTTGTGGTACGCCTGCCTATGTTGTGCTTAGCCCGACGATGAACCTTTATTTGGCCCGTGGCTGGCCAACGCAGGGTAGCAATAGACCTCCTTTTTCACATGGAGGGCCAATGTTGGGCGTGCCACGCCGCTCACCTATGGGGGCCAATAGGCAAAACTAGCAGCCTTGCCCCCATTTTGACCCGAAAATCATTTTAATTTGTTTAGAAACTGATATTTTTCAATTTGTACAAACTTTTGGCTTGATTTTTTTCACGACAAAAGCTATTTTTGAAAATTACAATTGCAAGACCTATCCTTCACATCAGAAAGAATAGGCATTTGGGCCGAGTAGACATTAACTAGGTATGATGCATCAAATAAATGTAAATTAAATAAAACCAACAAGTTTACTATAACTTAAAGTGGTTGGATTGGTACGTGCACACACATATTACATTTTGGTGTCAGGTTCACGTGGCGAAAACATCAACTTTATAATTCCTTTTTCCCTACACCATATATAAACATAATTGCAATTGATTTTGTGGCAGGTTGAAGTTGCTAAAACATCAACTTTTTCTGCTTTTTTTTAATGCCATACATATGTTGTCGCAATTCTTGGTGTTGTATTTCAATGAAATTTTAGTAGCCATTACAAAAAATTATAAAAAATTGAAGTAGATGCCCTTTGACCTGAGATTCGATGCCGTGGGTGGTGATATGAAAATTTTAACAAAAATGCCCCAAGAGAGAGTAATAAATTCGTAAAAAAATGAAAATCTCACCCAATGGCTACGATTTTTTACGGTGACCCTAATATATCATTAGGCACCTTTTGCCATGAAATATTGGAAGCCATCATAAAAAAGGGCAAAGAATTGAACGGGGTGCCCTTGGTCCCGAGATTTGGTGCAAAGGGTGGTCAAATAAAAATTTTGATGAAAATGCCCCTGGAGGGGGTTAAAAATTCATCAAAAATGGAAATCTTAACCAGTGGCCATTGTTTTTGCTGGTGAACCTAGAATATAATTATGGAATTACTGAGGTAGTTGTCAGTCGAGGCTTTCAGGGAAAGGGGCAATTTTTTGGACAAAAATGCCCCCAGAGGGGGTAAAAAATTTGTAAAAAATGAAAATGCCACCTGATGGCCATGGTTTTTTGTGGGGGACACTTAAATATGAAATTATTGGGGTGGTTACCAATCGTCTATTTATATGAGAGCATGAGGAACGACCATCCCTTGGGCTAGGACCAAACCGAGGTCTGAGTTTTTTTTTTGGAATCGTTAATTTTTCGGCACTAATCCCCTTCATGCATGAGTAACATCTATCAAAGGTGCAAATTTGAGGGCAAAAGCTCACAGTCACCGAGAGCTCGACATATTCGGGGGCTAACTCAAGTTAGCATGGATGGACTTGGCGAAGCAAATCGCCCCAAAGACTCTGGTGAAGCAGTGCCTGAGATTGATATCAGTGCCATGCGAACACAGGCCGGAGTGCTGGCCGGGCTCGAAAAGCCCCCGGTACGGAGATATTGAAGCTGAAGTGCCGTTTTATAGACTGAAAACTAAGCCAAGGACTGCAGTTTTTTTGAAGTTTTTGGTTTTTTAGCATTACTACCCTTCATGTATGGGTAACATCTATCAATGGTGTGAATTCGAGGGCAAAAGCTCACACTCACTAGGAGCCCCACGTGTTCAGGGGCTAGCTCAAATTAGCTTGGATGACCTTAGCGAAGTGAATGGCACCGGAGGCTTCTGCGAATCTAGAGCGGGGATCAATATGGGTGCCTTCTATAGGTCCGGGGAACCCTTTTTGGACTTCCAGTCGGGCACAAAAAGTCCCCAATGTGAACATATTAAAGTTAGAGGGTCGTTTCATAAGCCAGGAACAGAATCGGGGAATGCAGTTTTTATAAATCGTTT
This sequence comes from Jatropha multifida, assembly GCA_948099535.1. NCBI lineage: Eukaryota > Viridiplantae > Streptophyta > Magnoliopsida > Malpighiales > Euphorbiaceae > Jatropha > Jatropha multifida. The sequence goes on along the minus strand of CANUEX010025611.1, from coordinate 14,693 downwards.
TGATTTTTTGGCATAGGGTGCCTTCATGTATGGGTAGCGTCTACTAATAGTGAGAATTTGAGGGAAAAATCTCACAGTCACTGGGAGCCCGACATGTTTAGGGGCCAGCTCAAGCAAGCTTCGATGGCCTTGGCAAAGCGAATGGCCCTAAAGGCTCCGGTGAATCGGAGGCTGGAATCAACATGGGTGCCTTTTATAGGTTTAGAGAGCTCGGGCTGGAGTGCCAGCCGGGCTCAAAAAGCCCCCGGTGCGGAGATAATGAAGTTAGAGAGCCATTTCATAAGCTGGGAACCGAGCTGGGACTATAGTTTTTTCAAATCATTTTGGTTTTTCGGCATTACTACCCTTCATATATGGGTAACATCCATCAATGGTGCGAATTTAAGGGCAACAACTCATAGTTGCCTGGAGCCCCACGTGTTCGGGGGCTAGCTCAAGTTAGCTTGGATGGCAATGGTGAAGCGAATGGCCCTGGAGGCTCCAGCAAATCAGGGGCCGAGATCAATATGGGTGCATTCTATAGGTTTAGGGTGTAACACTCATCGCCCAATCTCAGAGAACCAGATGGCGGATGCTACATTCGGTGCTGGAGCACCATCCTATATCACTTACTAACTCTAGTTCACATAGTAGAAGTGGTTAGATTTTCATAAGGAGGCAAGTAATTAAAAATTTAAAAATAAATTTTAAGGAAATTCCTACAAAAATTTCGCAAGAGTTTCCCCTAAAAATTAACTTGCCACACAAAGAAAATATACACACTTCCAATATAATTCCTCCAAACCCCAAAACTCCAATTCAACACAATATGTCATAAGAACTTCTAAAAGGTTGCATTAATTTACTTAAATTCTATCATAACAATTCACCATTCATTCCAAAAAAAAATATATATATATATATCATCATTCATGTATATAATCAAATAATGATACTTAAATATCCACAAATCTCATTATTTACATCCCCAATATTTACAAATCCAATATTGTTACTATAAGTCTATACATGCCATAATTTACATTAATATACATGTCCTATCAAAAAACTCTACTTCTACTCTGATGCTGCCCCTTTGGTCTTCACGTAGCACCCACAGCACACAACCTGCGCGTGATAAAAATTAACGCGCTTAGTGGAAGACTCAGTGGTGCTAAATAATTATAAATTAAAATAACCAAGAAATACCAAGTAATAAATCTAAAAAATCTTTAAAGATACCTAAATCAGAATATATGTATTAAGCATTGAAAATGTGCTAATAAAATCCAACACTTCGAAAATCATAAAGAAATTAACATCTTAAAAATGTATACCAAACTCAATATAAATGAGAAAATATCACAAATACCAATATATTTCCATTTCTTTATAACGAAATAAAAATCTGATTCTTAATTAAGGCTCGTACCAATACATAATGAATGTAAGCATATTCGATTGTGGCCTGTTAAAGCGCCACCGTGGCCTATGAAAGCACCACCCACCAATCACAGAATCGTGGCCTATGAAAGCACCACCCACCAATCACACAACCATGGCCTATGAAAGCACCACCGTGGCCTGTGCAAGCACTACCACAATTATGAGCACGTCCGCCTATTTATAAGGGATGATAACCCTAGCATATGATCGTAGCTCCACCAAACAGAATGGGCTAACAACCCGAGCATGCTCACATATTGCCATACATCTCATCATACCACATTGCAATCATGTATAGTAGAGCCAAAATAAATGCATTCTCCCACAAATAATCTCATTTCTCATTTACCATTCCTTATCCAAAAAAATTTTAAAATTAACACTTATTATTTCAAAATCACTTAACTTACAACTTGTAACATCCATCAAAATCAATTCATGTTTCAAGCAAAGACCTTTCTTTCATAATGCCTCCATTAAAAGTACTAATTATCAACTTAAAATCATTCTTTAAAATCATTAAATCCTTTTCTTTGAACAATTAACCATAAAACCCAATTTACCATTTCAAAACCTTCTTTAAGTCACGAAAGATACTTACACATTGAAATTCAAATTAAAGATTTAAACCATCACCAAATTACCTATTAATAAACTAATTTAAATAAAAATCAAGCTTGAAAATCAAAGAAACACAATGGCCCTTAACCTTACCAAGGTTTAGCCTCTCTTCCAAATCAATGAAGAAATGACTTCTTTCCAAATTAATTTCATAAATCATAAAGAAAACCACTTCAAAACCCAATTACAATCAAAGGAAATCAAAATCAAGAACAAAAATCCAAGCCCTCCCTCTAAAGAGGGTTCGGCCAAAGAAGGGGAACAAGGAGGGGTTGCTCTCCTTCCCTTCCAAGCAATCCATTATGCTTATTAAGCATGGACAAACATATTAAAGCAATCACAACACATTCCCCCAACTCAATTCACACAATTTCTCAAAAATTATGCAAAACCTAAAACTTACAACTTAAAGAAATTGAAAGAGAATTGAAAGTATTATTTCACTAACCTCTTAATTAAGCTTAAACAAGCTTAGAAGACTGTATTCCTTGGCCTTCTCTTTGCCCTTTGAGGATGGTTCTCCAACCTCTTCAAAGTAGGAGAAAATCCCATCAAAATAAAAAATTAACACACAAGATAGATGGAGCATGATTTAATGCATTAATTCCATGTCTAATCCTAGAATTCTACTCATTAAATCACAAAACTCAAAAATTCTCAACTTACCTCTTCAATGGCAACTTCAATTCTATTAGTCTTTCAATCCCCAATCTCAACTTCAACTACTTAGTTCCTAAGGATAATTCACTATTCTTTGACTTAATTAGGTAGTTTAGTGGTAATTTGTGGTAGAAAAATGAAAGAAATGGAGGAAGAAGAGATGAGGATGAAAATGGCATGGAGGTGGAGATGGAGAAGAAAGAGAAAGTGTTGATGAAGTGGTTGGTAACTTTAAGTAGCAAAGTCAAACTTTGCTTCCTCATTTTATGCCAAATGAATGGCCAAGATCAAGTCCTAAGTAATCTCATCCAATGGCTCTAAATATTCATCAAATAATTCTCTTCCAAATATTATTTAACTCCACAAATTAATTAAATTAACTCCACAAAAATAATTCCTCATTTATTTCTTAATATTCTATACTAGAAAATAATATTCATTAGTTGCCGCAATTCTCCAAAAATATTCATGAAATATTTTCTACCCACCTAAATCATGCAAACATGCTCCAAAAATATTAAATAAAATATTAGACACATATAGTAATATTTCTGGATCGAAATAATACCAAGTCTCGGACCGATGGTACTATTCACAGACCAGTAAATCACTATTAACGACACTAAAAAATAGTCCGTTACATAGGGAACCTAGGCTGAAGTGCCGACTGGCCTCGAAAAGCCACCAGTTCAGAGAAATTGTAGCTGGAGGGTCGTTTCATAAGCAAGGGACAACAGTATTTTCGAATTGTTTTGGTTTTTCGGCGTTACTACCCTTCATGTATGGGCAACATCTATCAATGGTCTGGATTTGAGGGCAAAAGATCACAGTCGTCAGGACCCCAATGTCGTCACGGGCGACCTCAAGTTAGGTTGGATGGCCTCGGCACAGCTAATGGCTTGGGAGGCTCTAGCGAATCACGGGCCGAGACTGATGTTGATGCTTTCTATAGGTCCGGGGAACCTGAGCCGGAGTGTCGGCCGGGCTTAAAAAGCCCCTTGTGCGGAGATATTAAAGTCAAAATGTTGTTTCATAGGCCGAGAACCCAGCCAAAGTTTGCAGTTTTTTTGAATTTTTTGGTTTCTCGACATTACTACCCTTCAAGTAAGGGTAACATCTATCAATGGTGCAAATTTAAAGGCAAAAGCTCACAATTGTGGGGCGGTCAACGTGTTCGAGGGCTAGCTCAAGTTAGCTTGGATGGCCTTGGCGAAGCGAATGGCCTAAAGGCTCCAGCGAATTGGGGGACTGTAACATCCTAGGCCTAGCAAGATATTGTCCGCTTTGGGCCGAGCCCACACGATTTTATTCCTGAGAGTGACGAGCCATCACCCTCAAAAGGCCTCTTACTAGTCTAAGGCTTACCCATCCTTATGTACTTCACTTCCACCTTGTGCTTAGCCGATGTGGGGTTAGCCTAAGGTAAGCTAACATCTCAAGCTAGCACCTCCTCTGGTGTGGATGTTACACTTCACCTCCCCTTAGGGCCTCAGCATCCTCGCTGAGGTTTGCCCCACCACCGACTAGGGGGATAAGGCTTGGCTCTGATACCAAGTCTATAACATCCCAGGCCTAGCAAGATATTCTCGATTTTTAGATTCGTAGACTGAGATCTAAAGAAATTCTTATGATTAAAAGATTATGGAGAATCCAATCTATTGAGGAATGCACGTGGGAAGTTAAGGCTAAAATGCAGGAGAGATACCCTTATCTTTTCCATTCTGAGTGAGAGATTCTATCTTGCTGGTAGTTGGAATTCCCTTATCTTTATTTCATTGATTAAGATCATTCCTTGATATCTTTATTCTGTTCTATACCCGATATGTTGCTCTATCTTGCTATTCCTAAAATTCGAGGATGAATTTTTATAAGGAGGGGAGAATTGAAATACCCAAAAAATTTAATTTAAAAAAAAATTCATTTAAATTATAATTCTAAAATTTTAGCCAATAAATTTAAGCCACGTGAAAATTAATCGAACCCATAAACCTATTCGATTTTGTCGAAAACCGATTGAAAATCAAAGGGAACCTGTTGAACCAGACCAAACCGATTCGAATTAAACCAAAATGGCCCAGCACATTTTGGAAAATTCTTTTTTGTCCTTTTCTTTCCTTTTCCTTTTTCTTTCTTTTCTTTTTTTCTTTTCCCTTCTCTTCTTTCTTCTCCACGACAGTCTCTCCTCTCCTCTTTTTCTCTCTTTTCCACCGTTTCTTTCTCTCCCTCTCTCTTCGCAAGACAAGCAACACCACCTGCAACTCCGGCCACCATAGCAACACCACACCACTTCAAGCTCCTTCAAGCTCAGCTCCTCCTCCCCCATCGCTCGATCTAGCTCCAACAGCTCCTCCCTTTGATGCATGAACCAGACCGAGCTGCTCCTCTAGCCGCGCCACCATCCCAACAACCATAGCAAGCCCAGCTTGCCACCAACCACCGTCTTCCCCTTCAATCTCCAATTCAAGGATTTATTGGGACTATGATAATTATTGGGTATTGATTTTATTTATTTTCATATTTTATTATTAATTAGTTAATTTTTAATAATTAATTGGATAGTTAAATTTTAATATTTGTGATTAATTGTGAGTATTTTGATTATTTAATTTTATTATGTTGTTAGATGATTGATTAGTTCAAATTTTAGTATTTTAGTTTAAATTTTAGTATCTTGATTGAGTATTTGTGGTAATTAATTAATTATAGGAGATTTATTATTTAGTTCATTTTGTGGTATATTGATAGAATTATGGTAGTTAATCGACCATTTAATTATAGGCTGAGATTTATTAATTTTAGTTTAGAACTATAATATTTATGGAGGTTAATTTAATTATAGAATATTGATTATTGCTTGATTTTAGTATTTTGGTTGATTAATTAGCTATGTGGTTGATTAATTAATTAGGGAATTTGATAAAATAAATAAGTCAATGATTTGATTATGATTTATTATTTTTAGTATGGAGTAAAATGTTTTATTATAATTGATTTAATTAATTATGAGAACCAGTTAAAATAATTGATTAAGTAATTTTAATTAATGGTGGATCTTGATAAATAATAAATTGATGGAGAATTTGGATTTATTATGGATTAATTATGATTATCGTTAAATTCAATTAATTACAGAGGCCTTGTTATTAAGATTAAAGGATTTAATCAATTAGATATAAATTATCTTGAAGATTGATTTTAAGGATTAATGGTCGTCGGAATAAATAAATTTATTGTGGAATTTAAATGAAATTTACTAAAGGGTTTTAGCTAGTTAGGAAATATTGAGTATTACTGTGATTATTTGCTTAAGTAGAAAAAGAAAAATTGAAATAAGTATTAGCAAATAATTTAATAAGTCCGAGGTAATTTTCGGTCATAAAATAATTATTAGGTTATACTACCAGAATTTCCAAGGGTTAATATTTGTGAGATTTTAGTTAATTATGGTAATATATTCGATCCGAATTAAGATATTAAGGTTGAATATTGAATTAAAAGAGAACTATATTATTAAAGGATTATTGTTAGTTACTTGGTAAATAGAAATATGACTATATATTTTTAAGGTTGTTAGAATTAACGAATTAAGTGATTTGATATAAAGACGAATTTCGTAGTTATTAAGGATCGACTAAAGTGAATGAATTAAAGAGTTATTAAGTGTTTGGAAATTGTAACTAAATTAAGTAAGAGAAAAGTTATCAGAAATAGGATTGTGTTTATACGAAATGAAAATATTATCGATTATATTATATTGGTGGTGAATTTAGGATATTTTAAAAGTTGTGACGAGAAATCGAATTAATTAAGGTTAGCAGTTAAGCAATATAAAATTTAGATTAGTTTCAACAGAGATGATATAATATAATTTGTTAGATTAATTTTCGATTTATTATTTCACGTTAAATAGAATAGTTAATTGATGAATTTCTTTTATATTTCCGTATTCATAGATCGTCTGAACTCGTCTACTGCTCCTCCACACCAGAATCAGAATTAGGATTTGAATATCCTAGTATCACTGTGAGTAATGATAAATGATGCATAATATGCATTTTCATGTCATTATAACTTATATGGTATATCACTATTGATATATATATAGATCGCTAATAAATTGTACAATATTATTATTGATTATCGTATAACTATAATTGCATCACAATGATTGATCTGATGAATTTCTATTGAATGAATTATCGATGAAATGTGATATTCTGTGAATTGGCTTGATTGAGTGGAATTAGAATGAAGTGGGTCACCATATATTGTGAAAGTTGTGAAAGCGGTCTGGGACCGTTGGCCATATATTGTGAAAGCGGTCTGGGACCGTCGGCCATATATTGTGAAAGCGGTCTGGGACCATCGGCCATATATTGTGAACGTTGTGAAAGCGGTCTGGGACCGTTGGCCATATAATGTGAGAGCGGTCAAACGAAAATTGGACCAGTCGGCCAAGTATGGGGGATCGGCTCCCTGGTGCACACTTATGAAAAGATGAGTTATGTGAGAGGACAGCTCATTTGGGGCTTTAGTGACGCCACAGACTAATTTCCATATGATTGATTAGTTGAAGATGAAATAGATGTGGATGCTGATACTGTGACATGTGCATGACTTGTAGTGTGAGCAATCTAGTGATTTGAGATGCATTCTGCGTGTTTGCCTAGTTATGCATTATTTATTATTATTCACTGAGTTTGTGAAACTCACCCCCCTCCCACCAAACTTTTCAGGAAGTTAGGGCTCCTCATAAGCAGAGTCAAAGCTTTGCGATCTTCTCCACAGGGCTTCAAAAGTATATTTTGAACTTATGCTGTTAATTAGTTAAAGTACTATTACTCTGAGACGTCCCTCTGTTTTTGGACCCAGTGAACTCCGCAGTCGAAAGATGTGTATTTTAACTATGTATATTATGAGTGAACTAATATATGAAATCTTAAATGTCCTTATTAATTATTCAAATGTATGAGTAGCCAGTAACCATGATGTAGTTGAGATTTATTAGGCCCAATTATATGTTATCTAATGAGATGATTACTATTGGGCCGACACTATATGGATGCTAGACTCACAAATAAAGTTAATATTGGCTCACTATTATTTAAGGATAGATAGACTCGTATATGGATCTTATAAATCAGGCCTACTATGGGCCTCGGGGGCCTTAAGCTTATCTAGGTCCTAGTGCCGGTCAGGCCCATGGTTTTGGATCGTGACAAATGAGATGTTAGCTTACCTTAGGCGAATCCCACATCGGTTAAGCACAAGGTGGAAGTGAAGTACATAAGGATGGGCAAGCCTTAGACTAGTAAGAGGCCTTTTGAGGGTGATGGCTTGTCACTCTTAGGAACAAAATCGTGCGGGCTCAGCCTAAAGTGGACAATATCTTGCTAGGCCTGGGATGTTACAAACTTAGTATCAGAGCCAAGCCTTGTCCCTCTAGCCGGTGGTGGGCAAACCTCAGCAAGAACGCTGAGTCCCTAAAGGGGGGTGAAGTGTAACATCCGCACTAGAGGAGGTGCTAGCTTGAGATGTTAGCTTACCTTAGGCGAATCCCACATTGGCTAAGCACAAGGTGGAAGTGAAGCACATAAGGATGGGCAAGCCTTAGACTAGTAAAAGGCCTTTTGAGGGTAATGGCTCGTCACTCTTAGGAACAAAATCGTGCGGGCACGACCCAAAGCGGACAATATCTTGCTAGGCCTAGGATGTTATAGACTAGGTTGTGATAGGGACAGGGTCGATATGGGTGCCTTTTATAGGTCCAAGGAAGTTGGGCTAGGCTCAAAAAGACCCCGATGTGGAGATACTGAAGCCAGAGGGCCGTTTCATAGGCCGAGAATTGAGCCGGGGACTATAATTTTTTTGAATTATTTTTTTTCCGATATTACTTCCCTCCATGTGTAGGTAACATCTATCAATGGCGCAAATTTGAGGGCAAAATCTCACCAGCGCTGAGTGTCCGACATGTTCAAGGGCTAGCTCAAGTTAGCTTGGATGGTCTCGGCAAAGTTAATGGCCCAAGAGGCTCCGACAAATCATGGGTTAGGATCAATATGGGTACCTTCTATAGGTTCGGGGAACTTGGGAGGGAGTGCCGGCTGGCCTTGAAAAGCCCCCAATGTAGAGATATTGAAGCCGGAGGGACATTTCATAGGTAGAGAACCAAGCTGGGGACTGCAATTTTTTTTACTCATTTTAGTTTTTTGGCATTACCACCCTTATGTATGGATAACATATATCAATGGTGTGAATTTGAGCATAAAAGCTCAAAGTCGCTTAGAGCCTGACGTGTTCGGGGGCTAGCTCAAGTTCGCTTGGATGGCCTTAGCGAAGCGAATGGCCCAGAGGCTCCAGTGAATCAGGGGTTGAGATAAATATGGCTTCCTTCTATAGGTTTGTGGAACCCGATTTGGAGTGCCGACCAGGCTTGAAAAGTCCCAGGTGCAAAGATATTAGGGTTGGTGGGTCATTCATAGGGCGAGAATCGAGCTAGGGATTGCAGATTTTTTAAATTATTTTGGTTTTTTGGCATTACTACCCTTCATGTATGGGTAACATCTATCAATGGTGTGAATTTGAGGGCAAAACCTCACAGTAGTTGGGAGCCTGACGTGTTCGGGGGCCAGCTTAACTGAAGTTTGGATGGCCTTGATGAAGTGAATGGCCTCGGAGGTCTGGTGAATCGAGGGTCGGGATCGATTTGGGTGCCTTCTATAGGTTTTAAAAACCCATTCTAGATTGTCGGCCGGGCTAAAAAATCCCTCGGTATGAAGATATTGAAGCCAAAGGGCTGTTTCATTGGTCAGGAATTGAGCCAGAGACTACAGTTTTTTCAAATCATTTTGGTTTTTCGGCATTACTACCCTTCATGTATGGGTGACATCTATCAATAGTGCAAATTTGAGGGCAAAAGCTTATAGTCGCCAAAAGCCTGACGTGTTCTGAGGCTAGCTCAAGTTAAGCTTAGATGGCCTTGGCGAAGAGAATGGCCCTAGAGGCTCTAGTGAATTGAGGGCCGAGATTGATATGAGTGCCTTTTATAGATCAAGGGAACCCGAGCCGGAGTTGCAGCTAGGCTCGAAAAGCCCCCGGTGCGGAGATATTAAACCGGAGGGCGGTTTCATAGGACGGGATCTAAGTCGGGGACTGTAGTTCTTTAGAATCGTTTTGATATTTCGGCATTTGGTGCCTTCATATATGGGTAACTTTTATCAATGGTGCAAATTTGAGGGCAAAAGGTCATAGTCGCCGAGAGATTGACGTGTTCGGGGCCCAGCTCAAGTTAGCTTGGATGGCCATAGTGAAGCGAATGGACCTGCAGGCTTTGGCGAATCGAGGGCCGAGATCGATATGGGTGCCTTCTATAGGTCCAGGGAAACTGAGCTGGAGTGTCGGCCGGGATTCAAAAGCCCTCGGGGCGGAGACATTGAAGGATACAGCTGTAATGGGCATAGGAGCGGTGACCAGGGATAAACCTCTATTTGGCGCATGGGAGACCCCTGCTTGCAGGCTACCTGTGTCTAGTGCAGCTATAAACCTCCATTGGACGTGTGGTGCACCTACGGGCTGCTTACACCCAGCGCGGCGATAAACCTCCGATGGGCCCACGGCATGCCAGTAGACCGCGCCGTACCCACCCCAGCGATAAACCTCTATTAGACTTGTGGTGTGCCAGCAGTCTGCGCGCTGCCTAGGCCTGGGCATTGTCCAGCCTAGCAAAAAATCTCTATTGTGCGTGTGGTGTGCCAACAGCCCGCGCGATGCCCTCCACCGCCTCCTACCTGTGCATTGGCCAACACTGCGGTGAACCTCCATTTGGCCTGCAGCACGCCTGCCTGTGCGCTGCCGGCCCATCGATAAACCCCTTTTTACTCATGGAGGGCCAATGTTGGGTGCACCACACAGCTCACCTATAGGGGCCGATTGGCCAAAACTATGGTGGGATCGTCGACTATCCCCCGGCCTCATGCCTTTATCATTTTTGTGGAATTGTGACATTTTTCGATAAATGGGCAATGCAACTCGACCTTAGTCAATTTTTGTGCATTACGTGCCTTAGTGATTTCGATGGAATTGTGACATTTTTTGATACATGGGCAGCGTCTGATGCGAAAACCCCAAGATTAGCATGCAATATGAAATTCTAGCAAACAATTCAAGCAATAACACTAAATAAACACAAACCATCCTTACCAAACCCGCAAACAACAAGGATTGAGAATGTGGATTATAGGGCAGAAACAATAAGAAAAAAAACACCACAAGATGAAATCTTGATAAGTAATCAATTCTTGATGCAACAAGTGAAGAAGACAAACTCCTCACTCAAAGAAAAACAAACAGCCACAAGTTTGTGATAAAAAAATAAATTATCTCGTTTTACATCTTAAGGAGGCTATTTATATGCTTCAAACAAACCCAACCCTAATGAAAAGTATCTAAATAGGCTGCCCTAAGGTCAAAACACATGGGTTCAACTAAAACACACTAAATGAAGTCATTTTAGGCCCAAATAAAAAAGTTAATTTCTGCCCAATTACATGCATAATAAAATCAGCCCAAAACAATAAGGCCATGTAATTTGAATAGGGCCTTTACAAAGGCCTAACATTAACTTTTCCAAGCTTCCGCAAGATAAAGAGGTCTTGGCCCATAATTCCCATCTTCATGTAGCTTTAGATCTTTATCTACAAAATGTTGCATGTAGCCTTGTAATGTCTCTTTCAGCCTTTTTACCTTGGATCTAGTTATTGGTCCAATTGGGAAGGCGAAAGGGTCCTTAACTCGAAGCCCACACTTATGCTCGTATCATTCCCTCCCTCCTAAAAAAGATTCATCCTCGAATCTGCATCCATATCAAAAGGAGAAAGATTAGAGACATTAAAGGTAGCAGACACATTATACTCACCTAGAAGATCAATCTTGTACGCATTATCATTTATCTTTTCAAGCACTTGAAATGGTCTATCACCTCTTGCATCTAATTTTGATTTCCTTTAATTAGGAAACCTTTCCTTTCGCATATGTACCCAAACCTAATCACCAGGTTCGAATATCACTTATTTTCGCCCTTTATTGGCATTTTGTGCATATAACCTATTTCTCTTCTCAATCTATTCTCGTGGCTTCTCATGTATAGCTTTAACCATTTCAGCCTTCTTTTTGTCGTCTAAGCTAGAAATCTCATTCAAGGGTAAAGGTATCAAATCCAAAGTAGTTAACGGATTAAAACCATACACAATGTCAAAAGGTGAAAAACCTATAGAAGAATGAATGAAATGATTATATGCAAACTCAATGAAAGGCAAACAATCTTCGCAAGTTTTCAAATTCTTACCAACAACAGCACGTAGTAATGTCCCTAAAGTTCTATTTACCACTTCAGTTTGACCATCAGTTTGTGGGTGACAAGTCATAGAATATAAAATTTTAGTACCTAACTTACCCCACAAAACTTTCCAAAAGTGACTTAAGAACTTCACATCCCTATCAGAAAAAATGGTTCTAGGAATTCCATGTAACCGAAACACTTCTCTAAAGAACAAATCAGCAATATTTGTTGCATCATCAGTTTTATGACATGCAATGAAATGCGCCATTTTACTAAATCTATCCACAACAATAAAGATGTGCCCCCAATGCCTCTAATCATTTACTTTACCTAATAAAACTCGTCTCGAGTTCCAACTATCCTGAGGGAGACTTCAGAGGGCACCAGATACTAGACGGTTCAATTAGTCTTTCGCCCCTATACCTAAGTCAGTCGAACGATTTGTATATCAGTATCGCTGCAGCCCTCCACTAGAGTTTCCTCTAGCTTTGCCCCGCTCAGGCATAGTTCACCATCTTTCGGGTCTCGACAGGCACGCTCTCACTCGAACCCTTCTCAAAAGATCAAGGTTGATCGGCGGTGCAGCCCTCAGGGGGATCCCACTAGTCAGCTTACTTGCGCCTTATGAGTTTACTCGCTCGTTGACTCACACACATGTCAGACTCCTTGCTCCGTGTTTCAAGACGGGTCGAATGGGGAGCCTATTGGCCAACGTTGAAAGTGCACAAGTGTCGAGGCATGCCCCGAAGGCACGCGCTGTGGTTTATGATTATCGCGACGGCATGTCCACGGGCATATCAAAAGCCCAGTTTTGGTCCTCCGTAGCGATCCACGCCCTGAGCAGATTGACGGATTGGCTTGTCGCCATTCTACATTTGATTGGGCCGCATTGTCGACCCCCATTCGCTTCCCTCCCTACAATTTCAAGCACTCTTTGACTCTCTTTTCAAAGTCATTTCATCTTTCCCTCATGGTACTTGTTCGTTATCGGTCTCTCACTCGTATTTGGCCTTGGATGGAATTTATCGCTCTATTTGGGTTGCATCCCCAAACAACTCGACTCATAGACAGCGCCTCGTGGTGTGATAGGTCCGGGCATGACGGGGCTCTCACCCTCTTCGATGCCCCCTTCCAAGGGAATTTGGCCCGGTCCGCCATTGAGGATGCTTCTTTAGACTACAATTTGAACGTCGAGGGCATCCTATTCTCAAGCTAGGCATTTCGCAGTTCGCTTATCGTTACTAGGGGAATCTTGGTAAGTTTTTTTTTCCTTTGCTTATTGATATGCTTAAACTCAGCGGGTAGTCTCGCTTGACCAGGGATCGCGTGTTGGGTTTCAATATCAAATATGCGTAGTGGAATAATATAATTAAAACAATTAATTATACCAACAGGGATCCATTTAAACGAATAAGGTAATAAAATATGTTAAGAAGAATACCTCTTTCGTAGATTTTTCAAAACCTCGATCTATAGGGCTAGGTTGTTGCAAACCACAAGCCGTCCAAACGTCCGGCCTCTAGCAGTATCCACACGAATGGACAATCGAAAAACTCTAAAACTACTTTTAGAGGGTTGAGAGGTTAGAGCGTATGATGGTGCTAGCTATCACTGGCTCTCTATTTTATTTTGTGGCTATGAGCAACAACTCTTGTTTTCACGTTCAACTCACATACAATCTATATTGTTTCTTAAACCTTATATAGGAAAACCCTAGGCCACAAATAAATTAATTATAATTATTTATTTAAACCTTTTTTAAATAAATAAATTATAACTAAATATATATGTCTATTTATTTATTTAAACAATTTAAATAAATAAATCATAATACATATATTATTAGGATTTTCAATTTAATCAATTACATTTATTTATTTAACTATTTAAATAAATAAATCATAATTGAAATATTAGGTTTATTTAATCTAAAATTTATCTTAATAAATTTTAGACATAAATCAATTAAGTCAATACTTAATAATCAAGGTAAAATTGTAATCAAATATAAATTATAATTTTATCCTTAACTCCACAAAACTCATTTGTAATCATGTCATACTTGATTCAATTTCTCATTTTCACTTTCTCATATCCATTCTTATGTGTGTGACCTTCTAGGTTCCAAATATGTTAGCAACAAATATTAACTAATTAATATTTGACGGTCAAGTACATTGTCTAGCAACATGTCAAGAATACCTAAATATCTGGAAAGTGAAAGTGATTTGACTTAACCTTTCAGTGCATGATTTATCAGTGTAATTGATATCCCTTCATCATTAATGTTCTGATTTAGTAATTAGGCATGGAGTGTGTCTTAACCTTAGCCATTGATCAGTTGAATGAAATTTCAATCCACCTTGCGCAAGGATTCTTAATCAATACTAATAGAGAACAATTAGAACATTTTTCCTAATTTACCGAGGGCGATGAATCCTCTCTTGATTACACAAGTATCTCCATACAGTTCCTACTATGTCCAATTAGTCGTTGCTTATTATTCATGTAATGAATAATGTGAACAAAGAATCAAAACATAGTCATCCCTATATAAGACAGCTTAGTAATCTCAAGTCAAAGGATCACTTACACAACCATCACTTGAGTATTCCATAGACACAGGTAACTCTCCATATGGAATTCTCAT
>CANUEX010025604.1:0-62223 GCA_948099535.1 Jatropha multifida | reverse complement strand
TATTATTTATTTTAATTAAATGATTTCGGTTCGATTTGAACTGATTTGGTCTAACCCAACGATTTAGCCTATTTTCATTTGATTTAAGGGTTTTTCAACTGAGTTAGACTATTTAAATTCGGTTTTCGATTCGGTTCGCAGTATAAAATATTATTTTTTGCCAATTCTCATTGGTGAAAATTTACAATTAAATTTTAAATAAAAATTCTTTTAAAAATAAATTAATGGGTTATTTCAGATAACAATTTACTTCTGCATATCAAACATAGAAGCTATTATCATATATAAAAAAATTATTATTATTTTTTGAATAATATGACTAACGTTGATGATATTAAATCTTGGGTTATTAATATCACAAAATAATATATTTGAATTTTTGTATATTGAATATTTTTCTAAAATTTTCTTATATATGATATACATGAGATGAGTCACCATGCCACGATGGATTAACAAAAAGTATTATAAGAAAATATTAATAAAATATCCATTCCTCCAAGTTAAAATCTACAACATACATTTAAATAAAATCAAAGGCTATACTTTTATTTAGAATATCTAATATAAAACACTAAAAAAAACTAAAAAACTCCAACTCTATAAACAAAACAATAACAACAAAAAAATCAGATAAATAATTTTTTTTTTATAAATACATTGAGTTTATTTAGAGTTATTAAAGAAAAAATAACAATAAAATAAAAATTAAGTATGATTTAATTGATTTTTTCACTGGTGCGACAAATAGAGAATCTCATGTCAATAAAATTTAAATTTGAATTATTAGTTAATGATAATTAAAACATACTGATACAATTTTAATCCTTCAAAAAGAATATCATACTAATAATATTAAATTCAACAGTATTATCATAGTTTCTAAAATGGTCACAGAAGCAAGGTATGTTTATGAGGAGATGAAAATTAATGTTTAGAATTTGGATTTCCAATAACTATTTAGGGGCAATTGGTAAATTCAGTTCAATATTTTTTACTGCTTCATTTATTTCAAAACATAAATCGTTTAAATTTTTTTTATAAAAATTAAAAAAATAATTAATTATATTAAAATATAATAAAATAAAAAATAATTTAATCAAATTATCTTTTACCTCCAAATTAAAAAATTATTTGTGAAGTAAGTTATTATATTAATATAAATAAAATAACATTAAAAAAATATTATTTTATTTATTGCTTTTTGAAAAATTCAAAATAATTTATATTTTTCAATAAAATAATAAAAAAACTTATATTTTAGAACAATATTAGAATTTTTTTATTTTTTCAAAACCGTAGCCATTCCCAATAACTAATTGGGACCGTTGAATGAAAGAGGCCACAGGTATTTATTAATTTTTTTTCGATAATTTTAGGGTAAATAACTAAAAATCTCAAATTTTGATATATTTATTAAATATTTCAATTTTACTAGTTGATAGGTTGTACTTTTCTTTTTATGACAAATTGTGGCTTTGGGATCACCCAACTTCAGCTGACCAGACCATTAAATCTGACTTGTGGACATCTAGCATGTAAATGTTGATTGGACATTCCTCTCGCAATTCAACCAACAAAATTAGCCCTTGTTGGAGGAAATTGAGTTTTTTTTTTTAATCATTTGGCCTTAATTTTAAAAATATTATTCTTAATTTTCTCTCATAAAAATATTTTATGTTAACTGTGTGTTTATAACAATATCAAAAATCAAAATTAAAAATTTTAATTAATTTTTTTATTGTAAAAAAATTAAGGGGATTTAAAGATTTTTATTGTAAAATCTTATTATCATACTTGGTGAACTAAATAGCTGTATAATTTATGCATAAATACAATTGATTTTATTTAATAAGCAATGCATTTGTTTTAGTGGTATTTAAAAAGAAATTATAAAAAAATTTAGATTGTTAAATTTGTTTGAGAAATATAAAAAATATGAATAAGAAGGTTAAAGAGATTTAATGATTTTCATTGTAAAAACTATTATATTTATTTAATTATATTTGATTTTAGATAAATCAGATAAATATTTATTTTAAATAAAATTTAAAAGGGTAATTATTAAATTGGTTTGAAAAGTAAAATAGATTTTTTTTAGTAAAAGAGAGTCAAATTTAATTAAGTAGTTTTAATAAATAGATTTAAGCAAATCTAATATTTCTTTTTAATTATTAAAAGTAAATAGATAAATATGAATATATTAATTAAAGAAATATAGATTTCAAAATGATGAACAAATTTATGAAGATATAATTAATTAGTTGTTTAAAAATATAAACTTGTTACATTGAAGAAAATAGAATACATGAGAACACTAAAATAAGAATATTAAGAATTTATATGTATAACAATATAAAATTGGAAACAAATAATTAAAATATATTATATAAATTGATTATAGGTTGGGATAAACCACAAAAATGGATTAGAGTCAATAAATAAAGAAAAAAAGCTAGTGGAACCTTTCAATCTAGTTAGTGGAAGACTAATTTATTATTTTGATTAAAGTTAAATGTATGTGATTTCACTTATATTTTATAAAATAATTTATTTTTTTACTGAAATATTATTTTTACATATTTTAAAAGAAAATAGATGTTATTTAATATGATATTATTTTTAAATAATTATTATGACTTTATTGAAAATTTATTTATATGAAAAGGAGAATGTTGATCACTTATTATAATTTGAAATATGACAATGATTGAATGTTTTTAGCGGTGTTTGCGAAATAAAATGTTATCCAATATGATTTTGATATTGTCATATAGATGAAATGATTTATAGTCTTACAGCAATTGATAGACATAATTATTACCCTATCAGTACCAGTTCATTTGTTGAAGTAAATACTATGATTGATATTGCTCCCTCCATGCTGAGATTGTAAATTGTTTCATCTTTAATGAGGCTATAGATTGCTTACTCTTTAGTTGAGATAAAAATCACATATTGAGGTCGTAAATTGCGGGTTAGATGTGTACATTAAACTTTAATGTCCCTTCGAATTGAGTCTATCTACATTGTTGAGACTAAATGGAATATAATTAAATCACTGAATGGATGCATTTATTGAAATGATATTGATGTTATTCTATCAATTTTATATGAAGAACTATTGAATTTTAATTAAATGATTCACAATGCTTTTGTTATTGTTAAGTACTTTATTATTAAACTATTTGATTGAATTTTAAGAAAATTATAATTTTAAATTTAGAATATATGGAAAAAGTGTTTTCATATGGATTTTATTTGCTCTATTGTTAATATTGAAAAAAATATGAAATTAGTGTTAACTATTCACATATACACCACTAAGCAATTTTACTTAGTGATAATATTTTCTATACTATTGCAAGGAAATAAAAAAAGAAAGCATGAGCTACTTTTGTAGCATTTGAGTATAATATTTTTAATTAAATATTTGTATGATATATAATAACATTAACAGAACAGTCATATAAATGAGCAGATATATGGAGTCTTTAATTATAGTACAAGCTATAATTTTGTATATATATTTATATGTATTTTATGAAAATGAGATTGATCAAATATGCAATTGCATTTCATGGAGCTTATGGGTAATGAAACCATTTTATAAATGTAATTGACTTTAAGAAATTTTATTGTTTTCATTTTTTATTTAGTTTAATAGAAATTATATTTCTTATATTTAATTAATTACTAAAAGGGCATTTCATTATAACACATGGAATGACAGAGATTTATACTTATATTTTTTTATATAACTAATTTACTTTTCTATAAGATATAAATGAATCAATGAAAATTTTTAATCCCCTTGTAGTGTACTTAGTAGATATTTATAATCATTATATTTATAATCATTAAGTGCATATTAAATATATTACATGCAATATGTCATATCTTACAGTGGAATAGAGTATGACGGGAAAAACACCACTAATGATTGGTAAGTCACAGCACACAAACTATATTCAAGGTTTTATTTGAATCTTAAAGGGTGAGATAGATAAAATTTAAAGCCGTGTGGAATTAGGAGATTGTTATCGATTGAAAGAATTGACAATCAAAGTGAACTTGTAAAAAAGATAAGAGAAAAGTAGATGAAATGAACATGGATGGAAGAAATTGTTGCCAATCTTACATGGTGGTGGATGTCAATAGGAGAAGAAAAAAAAAAGTAGTAACCCATAAATTAGAGGGCATTTTCAACTTTTTGTAGGATAATTAACGATAAGTGTGCAAATTTTGGACATAAAGATAATAAAATATAATGAAAATGAAATACATGGATATTTTAATGTATTTTTTTAAATTGAGAGATAAATTAGTAATTTATGATAAAATACGAGGATAAAATTATAATTTCAACAGCCACTGAAACGTTTCGCCAAAGAGAACCATTTTCTACTTGCCAGAGCTGAACTGGTCACTTGCATGTTCCTAAACCCTCTTTGGATTGTGAGATAGCCGCGGCGATGGAGAAACTCTCGATCTCGATTGTGCTAGCAATCTCACTGCTCCCCTTTCTTTGCTCCTCTTTCTCGCCGGAATCCCCAACTGATCGCCGGATCTTAGTCTTGTTCGACGATTTCTCTCTTAAATCCTCTCACTCCATTTTCTTCAACTCCCTCAAGTCTCGCGGATTCGACCTCGATTTTAAGCTCGCTGACGATCCTAAGCTCGCACTTCAGAGATATGGCCAGTTCTTATACGATGGCCTTGTTATCTTCTCTCCTTCCGTCGAGAGTAAACTCATGAATTCCTATTTGTTTATGTTTAACTTCCGTGGATCTTTTTTTGATTTTCCTTGTTTGTTTGGTTAGGATTTGGAGGTGCATTGGATTTGGCAGCTGTGCTTGACTTCGTTGACTCAGGCCATGACTTGATCATAGCCGCTGATGCTTCTGCTTCTGATTTCATTAAGAGCATCGCAACCGAATGTGGGGTCGATTTTGATGAGGTCAGTGGAAAATTTTTTGAATCACTTCAATGAATTTAATATAGATATATGGAGATGCGTTGCTTGAGGTATCATACGTTATCAACTTAAATTTCTGATGGAGTTTATGCGGTGTCGAAGGATCCTTCGGCAATGGTCATCGATCATAAAAGCTATGCAGTGTCGAAGATTGAGGGTGATCATACGTTAATTGCTGCGGACAGTTTCATTGAATCTGATGTTATACTGGGAAAAACTAAAATTGAGGTTGGTTTGATTATATATTTCTCATATGGAGTGTTGAATTTTAGTACTAATTTGGTTTTGCTTTAGATTTTTATCACTGGGCAGAAATGACATAGGTTGCAATCTTTATTTGTTAATTCTGAACGTTTATGATTATGCATTAAGCAGGCCCCAGTACTCTTTAAAGGTATTGCACATTCTATAAATGCGGCCAATGGCTTGGTAAGGTCTAAATGACTTGAGTTTATTTCTTTGTTAATTAGCAGAATGATTTCTTTACTGAGTTAAAACTGTATACAAACTAAGGTTCTTGGTTGTTGTGGTCTGTGATATAATGTATAGGCCTTGAAAGTCCTTTCAGCTTCTCCTTCGGCATATTCAGCAAATCCTAATTCCAAGCTATCAAGTCCCCCATCACTTACTGGATCTGCCATCTCATTGGTTTCAGTAGTTCAGGTAAGTTGGATCTTATTATCCATCAAACTCTCTCTCTCTCTCTCTTCTCTAGACCCTCCATGCCCCTCAAAACACACAACACATAGTCATGAGGCTAATATTGATGCGTTGAATCCCAATTAGG
Source organism: Jatropha multifida (assembly GCA_948099535.1). NCBI lineage: Eukaryota > Viridiplantae > Streptophyta > Magnoliopsida > Malpighiales > Euphorbiaceae > Jatropha > Jatropha multifida. The sequence goes on along the minus strand of CANUEX010025604.1, from coordinate 56,458 downwards.
AATTGAGTTTTTTTTTTCACTTGTTGGCATTACTGAGTCCCTTTTGTAGTGATATTCTCATGTCTGATTATACTGACCATTTTTTTGGTGTGCCATTATATGCATTAATCACTTGTGGGCATCTGCTGCTGGATGTTGTAATCTTCTTCTTCAGTTTTTCTAGTTGGTCAATAATTTATGCTTCTCTTTCACATTGCCTATGCATCAATTGTTTTGTTATATGCCACTATTAGATGCCTCAGTAGCTGTTATAAATTTAATGCCTAGCTTGAATTATGATAAAAAGAATTTTAGGAGCAGAATCTCTTGGATTGACAGTTTTTATGTGATGCAGGCTAGAAACAATGCTCGGATTCTGATCACTGGCTCCTTAGATATGTTTAGTAACCGGTATGTAAGTGGTGGTTTCTGCTCCAGCTCCGGTGTTACTCAGGCAAATATTTAATTCACTCATGAAATGTTCCTCTTTGTTATATGATCCAGGTTTTTCAAATCAGGTGTGCAGAAGGCTGAGAGCACAACAAAGTAAGTCAAACTCAATGTGGTGTTCACCTTGTAAAAGTTGATTCCATGCAATTGTACTTATTTTATTGACATTTAAAGAACAATCCAGTGGTTAGAACAAAACACTGAGGCATAAAGTAAAAAACAAAAAAAAAAAAATTGCAAGCAAAACCAACCGATGAAGGCCAGAATAAGGGAAATCGCCTTCAGGCCCCTATATGCACTCCAAGCTAGCCCTTAATGGCGCTTGCAAGCTTAGCCTGAGATCATTATAGGCAGCTGGCATTGGGATTGTATCAGATATTTGATTCAAGCTTTCATTCTTTGCTCCCTTTTGGTAAAACTCTGACACATGCATGGATGGCTGTTTATGTTTTGATGCTACTTTAAGATGTTTAGGGAAGTGCTTCAGGCTTATATGTGATCTATTTCTCCATTTAGATGATTTCAATGCACAGTATTGTGATAAATGCATACAGTTTTCAAATGACATAGACCTGAAGAAGTGCCTAGCTGTCATAGTAGATTCCATTTCCTCTTGATATTGATTATGGAATTGTCAGTTGAACATGTTTATGGTCTTTCATTCATATGCATACGTTTTTTTGTGCCCTCCACCATGTTCTCTTCCAAGTAGCAAATAGTAATATTTCTTTTTATAATAATGGCAGATATGAGAAATCAGGTAATGCGCAGTTTGTGACTGAACTTAGCAAATGGATTTTCCATGAAAGAGGTCATCTAAAGGTGAGACGACTAACGGTTATCCTGGATTATTATTGGTTTGTCTTATTAATGTATGTAAATATGGTAGTTCATATTCTGAGGCAAGTAAATCATAGGCCTTTTAAGGGAGCTTTAGATTATTGATTCAATTGCTATACTGAATTTTGACGTGTTGGTTTATCATGTATGGAACAATAACAATATGAACTATTGAATCTTGTTTTTGGATCTCCAGGCTGTTAATCTTAGACACCACAAAGTTGGGGAAACTGACGAACCTGCAATATATAGGATCAAAGATGATCTGGTAATACCTCCACTCATTTTGTTCTGTTTGAATTTAGGTACTCCGAAGTAACATCAGAAGAAAGTATGATTGCTGTCCTTAAATTTAATTTGATTGCAGGACTTTTATGTTGAGGTATATGAATGGTCTGGGAAGAGCTGGGAACCATATGTTGCCAATGATGTACAGGTTCAGTTCTACATGATGAGCCCTTATGTTTTAAAAACCCTCTCAACGGATCAGAAGGTACTATTTCCCTTGGTCCCCATTATTTGTTTTACGTTGCGACCTGCTTCAACCCACATCTTTTATTGTTTTATACCTGGTTCAGGGTCTGTATCATACATCATTCAAGGTTCCTGATGTTTACGGGGTTTTCCAATTCAAGGTTGAGTATCAGAGGCTTGGATATACAAGCTTGTCTCTTTCCAAACAGGTAAGCTTCTTTTATTTTAATAATGTATTCTCTGCCTTGTCAACTTAGCAACTTGCCTGATCAATATTTTTGGATCAATTAATATAACTATTACTGTTTGTAAATCAGTAATATCATAATGACCAAACTGGACATAGTTTGAACTGCTAAGGATAGGGGAAGTAGATTATGTAGTTACAAAGTCAAGTAAGCGAATACTCCAGCCGAATATGTGACTGAAGAAATATAACCTGTCCCAACCTGATATGTGATTGTTCTGTAGCTTTGTTTGATATTTGCTGTGTGTTAATCTAGAGGGAATAATCTATATGATGAGCACTATTGCAGGTATGGAAAAAAAGGTTGACCAGCCATCTATGATAGAAAAAAAGCAATAGCTTCTCCTATACTAACAATCAATAGAATAACAATGGAAATAGCGCAATAGAAATGTGGGAAAGAAGATCAACTGATGAAATTCAAATGACAGGAATACAAAGAGAAACAGTGTCAGAGAACAGAAACCCCTCGCTTTACCCTCAGGACGACTCCCTCAAATGCAACCTAGTTCTGCCCTTATAAAGTTACGATAAGTTTGTGAATATTTTGCCTACTTAATCCTTAGCTGCAACCTTACCTTTATAGCTGGGTAGATGACCTACTCGGCCATATCTCCTCCTTCATTGGTGTGATTTATAATCCTTCTTCCTTCCTTATTTTCTCCCTAACAATCTGCTCCCTTCTTTCCTCCAATTGGCTTCTTTATTTGCCCCTATCAATCTGGGCCCATCTCAAGTGGTCGGAGATGATGTGGGTTTTGAGTGGAGAAATAAGTTGCATTGCTCGGCTCTTATTCCTGAGTACCTTATTCCTTTCTGGAGGAAGAATCTGTTCCTCTCATTCGTGAACTGCTAACAACTTTTTATGTATTGCTTAATGAAAATTATTTGATTAATCTCGTAGGCTGTTAATATGCATGCAACATAGAATTGTACTTGATATTATGTGCAATGCTTTATGAGGAATTGTTTGGTTGATATAATGGAAATTATGAATCGCAGATTCCAGTTCGGCCCTTCAGACACAACGAATATGAGAGATTTATAACGACTGCCTATCCCTATTATGGTGCTTCTTTTGCCACGGTACTTTCTTATTCTCTTGTGAAAATCAAATTACTGCTGATGTTTGTAGATGTAGGTGCGCCAGTATGTGCATTGGCTAAGCATTTTCTCCTGTTATATTGCAGATGGCGGGCTTCTTTATCTTCAGTTTTGTCTACCTTTACAACAAGTGAGGTCCTACCATAGAGGATTGAATTTTATTCACATGTTTAATGTATTTCTTAAGCCTTATGGAGAAACATTTGAGGGTTTTCTTACAAAATTTTCACCTCAAGTTAACCGCCTAGGAGGGAATTAGGATATAATGTAATTGTACTGAAGTGTCTAGCATTGATTTCAAATGGGTCTTTCTACCTGTAGAAAGTTGGTGCTAGTTCATATTAGGATTGCCAGACCACAGTTTGATTAGTCTAATTAAATTTACGAGTCAAGTGGTTTAATTCATAATAAATCTACTTTGATAAGATTGTGTTATAAAATCATCGGAAAATTCCAAGTATACAATCAGATGGATGGTAATGATTATTTTTGTTTTTTTGTTTCCCTTGTAGATGTCTTTGTTTTTCCCCCTCCTGAAATGAAGATTGATTAACAAAAGAGCCCCTAACTAATGAGGGGGATCGTAGCTGGATAATTTTTTTGTTTCACAACAATGCCTTATTTGTCTCCTTTATATTATTTTGTCTTGTTTCTGATGGCATTTTACATGTTTTGTTTTGTCACATGACATTGTCGTTTCGGCACATTGATGAAGGACTTTATCTTTAATCGCGTTTTATTTCTTCTTTTTCCTTTACATGCGTTGGACTCGAAAAGGGTGAATTTTTGAAAGCTGGGGACGATAAGATTAAGATATTCCAACACATGAACAGCTGTCGGTAGCCTGTTACTTCCGTATGCATTGAATTTGAATCTTTTTATTGGCAAACGTCATTTTATTGGATCTTTTTATCTAGTTTCACATTGTTTAGGATTTTGATAGTATATTAGTTCTTTTTTTGATTTTATCTATATTTACTAGGTAATTTTTAGCAAAATTAAATGGTAAACTTTTAATTTGAAGAGGTGTAATTTAGACATTTTTCATATATTTTTAAAAAATTAATATATTTTAATTTTTTTGTAATCTTTGTAAAAGTATTGAGTATTATTATTAAAGTGGAAAGGAAAGTGCAGCACAGACAATCTCACTGAGGACAGATTGCAAATTGGATATAAAGGAATTGAACCCGCGACTGCATACTTTCCACCTCAACGGCCAGGCTAAGGCTTCACTGGCTAGTAGTGTTAGTTGTCTTACAGGGTCATTTAGGATTAGTCAAATTTTTCATTAATTGAATATTTTAATTTTATATTGAACACTTTAATTAGATTAATTAAAAAGTTGTTAGATAGATAAATATGAAAGTTCTTGTTTTAAAAGTTAAGCTAATTACATAAAAAAATTTCTATTCAATTTTTCGTTGAATAGAGACTTAATTAATGAATGTATATATTAACTGTTTGAAATTAAATCACTGTTTTACGCTAAGACGTCCATTATTTTCATTTTAAATAATTAAAATTAAAATCTGAAACTAAATGTAGTTCACATTCTAGGGAGGGAATTTTTGTATTAGCTACGTTTCTAAGTATTTTGGAATTATCAACCTTCTAGTCACGTCGAATGGAGCAACCAAGAGAGTTTTTTTTTTTTAATTAACAGAATTAAGCTTTGAGACTTGGAGATTATCAGATCGAGTTATGTATATAATTATAAAAAATAAAAACAAAAGGCGGTAAAATTCCAAATTATGCACACCTGTTGGAGGAAGGTCCTTAACTAACGTGTCCAAACACCAAACAAATAAGAAATTCTAAAATCAAACTAACCAATTAAATTCGGCAATGGTTGCTAAAAACAAATGTTCGTGCACCCACTGTGATCCGTATAATAATTTTTCAAAATTAAATATAAGTATTACATCATACTCACATGCCATGCCAATTGCCATTGCCTGTTAGTGGACGCTGCGCAGGCCACAGAGAAGCTTTTTAATCCAAAATCCTATCCCCTCTCTCTTTCCTTTCCTCTTCTTGTTAGCCCCTCCATCTCCATTTCAGCCATGACTGAAGCCTGAACTCCGTTTCAAACTCCAGTCTACTTATATACATTTCGTCTTCTTACCTGAAACTCAGAATAACAGTACAACAACACGAAATTATGACTTCTGTGAATTTAGGGTCATGGGTTCACTCCTGCTGTGTTTTAAACCAAGCAACCAGATCCAGATCCAATTCCAAATCCTTTTCTATATCTTTCAATCCTCTAAAACGCTTATCAATTCCCCTTCTTTATGAAAATTCGAAACGGCCCAGTTCTTCTATTTCTGCAATCATAACTAGGGAAGAGGAAGTTCTTCAAGATGAACAGAATAAAGGCTCTACGCCTCCTTTTGATTTCAAATCCTACATGCGTCAAAAGGCTGCTTCTATTAATCAAGCTTTAGAGGCTTCCGTCTTAGTTCGTGAACCTGCTAAAATTCACGAATCTATGCGCTATTCTCTCTTGGCCGGCGGCAAGCGAGTCCGGCCGGCTCTTTGTCTTGCTGCATGTAAGCTTGTGGGTGGAAATGAATCCATGGCCATGCCTGCTGCTTGTGCAGTTGAAATGATACATACCATGTCGCTTATACATGATGATCTCCCTTGCATGGATAACGACGATCTTCGCCGTGGTAAGCCGACTAATCATATTGTATTTGGAGAGAATGTCGCGGTTCTTGCAGGTGATGCACTTCTAGCATTTGCTTTTGAACATATTGCTGTTTCTACTTTAAATGTTCCTCCTGCTAGAGTTGTTCGGGCGATTGGGGAATTGGCTAAGGCGATTGGGACAGAAGGATTAGTTGCTGGACAAGTTGTTGATATATGTTCCGAAGGTCTATCTGAAGTAGATTTAGAAAATCTTGAATTTATTCATGTCCATAAGACAGCTAAGTTGCTTGAAGGAGCGGCGGTGTTAGGGGCCATATTGGGTGGAGGAACGGATGAGGAAGTGGAAAAACTAAGGAAATATGCAAGGGATATTGGATTGTTGTTTCAGGTGGTGGATGATATTCTTGATGTGACCAAGTCATCCCAAGAATTGGGGAAAACTGCAGGCAAGGATTTAGTGGCGGATAAGGTTACATATCCTAAGTTAATGGGGATTGAGAAGTCAAGGGACTTCGCAGAGAAGTTGAATAGGGAAGCTCAGAAGCAGTTGGCTGGATTTGATCCTGAGAAGGCAGCTCCATTAATTGCTTTGGCTAATTACATCGCTTACAGGCAAAACTAATGATTGTTGTTTTATAAATTGCTTCATTTGTATTTTTTAGATGAAAATTTGGATAAATTCCAACTATTAATGAACCTTAGCACTGTATCAAAATCTAGCAATAAAATTTGACGGCAATTTGTAGGCAAGCTTTATATATCTGTCCTTTGGAGTATTTTACCATTGTTCCATGCGAGTGCTGTTGTATTATTTAACTTCAATTAGTTTTACTTTGTAATCACTCCTCAAGCTTTTATATTTCTGATAAGATATAAAGAATTCAATTTGATATGAAGAATTCAGTGCAGAGGAGAGATATATTTGCTGTATCTCCACGACATGATCTCAGAAAGAAATCCTCTCTCCACTTGCTTCTTGATAGGGACTTTTTATCATATCATGAATTTTGTAGATTTGTTATTCAGTTGTACTTTCAGCTTGCACTTTTTGATTCTGCAATGTTGGAGAAAAACTAGTGTATGCTACAGCCTATCGGATTTGTCTGATTGTGCTACTATTTTATGGAACTAGTGGAATTCAAGAATGAACAAGCTTCTATTTTAGATCCTTGAAGCTACTGGATGGACAAATCATCAGCGAGGTTGTGATCCAGGTGAGCTTTTTATTATTGTTTTCCTCTTAACTACATTGTTGCTGGAAGAATAAAGATGAGTTTTTTCTTTTAATAATTTACATGCTCAATATTAATGTAATCACATCGAATTGCTGTGTTTGACAGTCCAAGGTGAATCTCTTATTTTTCTTACAGAGCAATGATGCAACTCTCTCATACTTCATGGAAATGCCATGGTGCCAAGTTTGTCAGGAATAACGGAAGAATAATGCAGAAAGTGTTTCTGCCAATGATATCACACATCTCCCTCTCCTTTTTTGGTTCAATTGGCCGATGGGGCATGGATTATTACATAAGAGAGGTAAACCTCTCCTCCCTTCTTAAACCATATTCAGACTAATAAGATAGCAACACTACTTATCCGTGATTTGATCTCAGAACTTCGTGCACTAGAGCAAGACTTGAGGTTCTAATTTGCTGATTGAATGGCTGGTCTCATAATTCATGACGCCACTTATCTGTCTGTTTATTATTTTCTAACATTACCATCAATCCTTCACCCTTTGTTTTTTCTTGGTGTGGAAATGCATTGGAAGAATTTTGTTATGATGATCTGCGGTTTCATGTTGCTGAATAAACATATTTCCTTAGTACTGAAATGATTTCACTCACTGTGTAAGCATCTATATCTGCTAATCTTTATTTAAGTGATTTTCAGCTAAGATACTTTGTTGAGGTTTGGTTTAATTGTGTTACTGGTTGCAGCATTTGGGTTTTGGCATATCTAAATCAGTGACAAGTATTCATCATGTCATTGATCATCTGAAATCTAGTGATATGAAACTGAAAATTTGTATAACTCTTTACAATTTCATTTGTCTCATTTTCTGTTTTTATTCTATTTGTCTATCCACACATTTGTGGATTGGAGCTATAAATTTCAATTTCTAGTCATTAATGTTGTGATTCTTTAGACTTTAGTAAATCTTGGTCCAACCTACCGGTAGGGATCAAAAAGAGGAAGCTGTCGTTTTGTAGAGTAAATAATTGCGTTTTCTAAGTCGCCAGCCATAATCGGAAAATATGTTAGAAGCAAAAAAATATTTAAAGTATCGCCGTTGCCAGAGATCGAACGCCGGTTGCCCGCGTGACAGGCGGGAAAACCCACCACTATACTACGACTGGCTGCTTGCATTCCCAACAACTATTTGGAAAGATATAGTTAATGGCTCTTCCTCCGTCATTCAATTGGGATTCAATAAAGTGGAGTCAGAAATGTCAAAAAAGTCCTAAGTGAGAGAAACTGGAAAAAGCTAACCCATTTTTTAGTTTGTAAGTAATTTCCTTTTAGTTTTTCCAAATTAATAATGTAATTTCTTTATAATCTTATTTGAAACCCCATTTCTTTATCCTTAATCCATATATTTTATCACTAATAAAAATTAAAACCTTACCATTATCTATCAGTAGTATCTGGACGTCTGTACTTGTATTTGTATACGAGTACAGTGTATTAAAGCATTGCAAGGGTAGATTAGGCATTAGCCACTACAAGAGGCAACTGCCTGGATCTTTCTTTCTAAGCATCAGCCATATCCGTCTTTTGTCTGCATCATCAAAGACTTCAGTAGTTAAATCAACTAACGCGTCGTTGAATATTCCAATCACTAACATTACTAGAAGGCCTTTTCTTTCTTAGATTTTTCGAAAAAAATTTTTTCTACACTCGACCTCATTTTGATCAATTCTCCTTCGTTTTCCTCTTCTTGCAAGTCTTCCTTCTAAACCGCCTCCAACCCTAGCTCTTCTCCATTGCTAAGAAAACCTATCGCTTTCTAGAAATTCTTGTCTCTTTGTTCATAATCCTTTATCTAAGTAAAATCTGTAAAAAATTGCTCTTGGGTTCATGAGACCGTTGTCTTTCTGCTCGATCGTTGAAGTTTAACTTATATTTGAGCGGAGTTGGAGGTGCTTCAAGCTCGTCTGGTACAAGGTTTTACAGTGTAAGCTAATTATATCCGACAAAGTTTGCTTCTGAATTTTGGGATTTTCATCTGAGTTTTGTAATTAGTCAAGGATTCCTTCTGGGTTCTAAGGATCTTAGACAAAAAGTTTAGTACTTTGGGCGCTTTTACATTCCTTATTCTAATTTTAACTCAATTTTTGATAATCCTCAATTGGATTGTTTTAGTTTTATTCTACTTAGTTTTTGGGTTTTTGTATTTCACTGCCATTTGAAGTGAAAAAGGTCTCAGCTTTGTCATTGCAGCAATTCAGCTAAATAATAGAGTGCTCCAATCCAGAAATACGAGTTCTTTCTCGATAGTAGCACTATAGGTAAAAAAATTACATTTCGGGTCGTTTGTCATTGTTCGGGATATGATGGGAGGACAATCTAGCAAGAAAAAGGGTGTTGAACCTCCGGTTCAGCTACCACCACCACCATTCCAAATTAATAGTGATTCGCAGTACACAGCAGAGTTGGACTCATATGAGAAGGCTTGTAAGCTTGATCCAGACCTGCAATCTTTTGATAACACCGTCCGTGAAAGGACAAACCAAGTGATAAGTTCCCTTGCTACTGGTGTTGAGGTTAGATCAATGTCATTTGACTCACTCAGGGAAGTCACCAATTGCCTGCTTGAAATGAATCAAGAAGTAGTCAAAGTGATACTGGAATGCAAGGAAGATATATGGAAAAACAAAGATTTGTTTGCTTTGGTTGAAGATTACTTTGACAATAGTGCTAAAACTTTAGATTTTTGTACTGCCCTTGAAAATTGCCTCAAGCGAGCTCGGAATAGCCAATTGATCATACAAGTTGCTCTTAGGCAATTTGAAGGAGAATCAGTACTGCAAGATGGAGCTACAGAGAAGACGTATACAAAGACATTAGAGGAATTACGTAAATTTAAGACGGTTGGTGATCCTTTTACTGAGGAGTTCTATATACTATTCCAGTTGGTTTACAGGCAGCAGGTATCCATGTTGCAGAAACTGCAACTTCGAAACAGGAAGCTTGATAAGAAATTGAAATCGATGAAGACGTGGAGAAGGGTGTCTAATGTGTTGTTTGTTACTGCATTTGTCTCCGTGTTGGTTTTCTCAGTGGTGGCGGCTGCCATTGCTGCACCGCCTGTTGTAACAGCTTTGGCAGGTGCATTGGCTGTTCCAATAGGCTCAGTGGGAAAATGGTGTAATTCACTTTGGAATAGTTATATGAAAGCTTTGAAGAGACAGAAGGAGTTGGTAAGCACAATGCAGGTTGGAACCTTCGTTGCAATCAAAGATATGGATAATATACGGGTGCTTGTTAACAAATTGGAACTGGAAATTGAGTCGCTCTTGCAAAATGTGAACATTGCTTTAATAGAGGAAGATGCTTTGAAGCTTGTGATAGATGAAATCAAGAAGAAGTTGGAGGTATTCATGCAGACCATTGAGGATTTAGGGGAACATGCTAATAAGTGTAGTCGAGACATAACACAGGCAAGGACGGTGGTTTTGCAGAGAATAATCAGGTATCCTGACAGCTGAAGAAGCCCTTTGATAAATGTGTCTATTAACTTTGCCAACTTGGCTATCTTGTGCGAATTTGATTGCTGCTATAGGTAGAGGGGGGCCTAACATTTTGGTTGCTCGACTGGAATTCAACCTATACAAAGAAAATTATATTGTTGGGCAGGCCTATGTTCTTTTATTCAGAAATGATTTCCTAGTGAAGTTTTCCCTTAATATTTTGTCTGGCATGTTTTAGATTCTGGGTAATCTACTGAAATATTTTCTGATGTGATATAGTTGCTTATTGCAATATTTAGTTGTCTGAAACTCATGACTGGTATGGCTTTATAAAATATAACTTATCTTAGAAAGAAGTGTAAGTAAATGATTTTCAGCTGATGGCTTATCAAGCAGATTGAAGCTAATTGTTCCAATGTAGTAGTACAAGTGATTACATCCATCATGACTACTGTAACGTTTACACTAGAAATAAATTCGATTGCATTATATTACATTTTGTTATGGCTTAACCCACATAGCTCAAGTTCTTTAGTTGCATGGCATAGTCTATGAATTTGCCTAAATTTTAGCTCAATTTGTCCAAGTTCTTGTGTGAATTTAGGCTGTTTTGGGCAAATTGCGCTTGAGTTACAAGTTCATGGGTAGTTTGAAACAAAACTTCGATTTTGTATTTTTTTTTTCCCCCTCTGAAATACAAGTTCAGAGCAAGTGGATTTTGTTCCCATTTTGAAGCTCTTTCTTGCTTTTATCTGGGTCATTTTTATGTGATTTTAGTAACAAATGATTTTAGATTCATTGATACAGGTTTTTCATTTCGATAGATGAGTTCTTTCTTTTCTTACAAACACTTCCCTGCTTCTACCAGCAGAATTTAAACCATAGGCATAAGATTGAAAGTTTCAAGTTTCTACTGATGAATTAAAATAAGCCAAGTACAAATTTTGGCTGGTTAAAATAGTGACACTGGCAGGAAACACTTATCCTCAGGAGGACGGTGGATGGATGTATTCGTTTAAACCTTAATCTATCCCATTCAAGGTTTCTTCAGATAAAAATATCCTTCTCTCTTTCATAGCCTAGAGCTCGAGTAAAAACCAGTTTGGCCTTTCTGTGAAACTAGATGAACGTGCCTATCATCTACAACGACCTCAAGCAAATGAAAACTGATTCGTTCTTGAATTGAGCTATTTCATCCTTTTCCTAGTTAGTTGTTTATGGAAGCACAGAGACTGAAGATAAGGGAAGCGACACGTCCTTAAAAGATGCAGGGGATTATGAGATAAAGAAGCAGCCATTGAGAATTACCGTTGGTCGATTAGAATTTGCGAATAGAAAAACGAAGTTCAGTAGTTCAGAAAAAAAAAAAAAGAAAAAGAAAAAGTTATTCCTTCGCCAATGAAACGAAGAAAAGAGAAACTTGTTTTGAAATCGAATGGCGACATCTCCTGCCAACGACAGATTTTCGCCCGATCGTCGTTTGTTCACAGCCGGATAAAACTACAAAATAGTCACAGATGTCATCTTACTTCTGCAAACGACACCTTATTTTAGAGCCTGTCGACATCTAACATAGTCCATGTATGGTTATGACTATGTTAAATCCGCGCGCGCTCTACCTATTGCTCTGATTATGGTAGTTCTAGACAGGCGAGTTCTGATCATCAAATCGTCGTACATGCTGCATTTCAATGGCGTCAACAGATTTCTAATAAAATCTTTGATTTCTTCATGTAGCTATAACGGTTGGCCGTTTCGCTATTTTAGCATTTCCGGAAAATGCTCTCATTCCTTCCACCAATCCACACCCAGAAAATCCATCAAACAGTTCACCAAAAATTCAAAACAAGTTCAAAATATAGAGGACTCAAAAATATACATGAGAAATACAATTTCAAACATTTACAAAATCTTGAAATATTCATCTTGGGACGCTGCGAAAGAGCACTTATCAAAACTAGGTATAAAATGGGACTCTTACACCGTCAATCAGGTACTAAAAACCCATCCTCCGATGGAAAAGGCCTGGCTTTTTTTCAGTTGGGCTTCTGGACTAAAAGGTTTTAAGCATGATCAGTTTACCTACACAACAATGCTCGATATTTTTGGTGAAGCTGGTAGGATTGCATCGATGAATTACGTGTTTAAGCAAATGCAAGAGAAGGGAATAAAGATCGATGCGGTTACTTACACTTCGCTTATGCACTGGGTTTCGAGTTCTGGAGATATTGATGGGGCGATAAAGATTTGGAAAGAAATGAAGGAGAATGGGTGTTTCCCTTCTGTTGTTTCCTATACGGCGTTTATGAAGGTTTTGTTTGATAGTAAGAGAGTGAAAGAGGCAACTGATGTTTATAAGGAGATGCTTGAATCTGGGATTTCTCTGAATTGCTATACCTACACTGTTCTAATGGAGTATCTTCTTGTCGCTGGTGAGTTGAGTTTTTGCACTTTAAATGTTTGTTCTATTGCCTATGTGAGCGCGATAACCATATTTGTTTTAGAAAAGGAAGCAATGGACATAAATTAGTGTTTTCTAATTGCTTATTTTGTAATTTAAAATTGGAGTTAATAGTTCTGAAGAAATAAGTTTTTTGTTTTGAGCAAAAGTTTCTTATAATTGCTCATGGTTCGTGAAATTCAGTATCTCATATTTGGTTTTGCTACATGAGTTTCTGAGATTTGCTGCCTTTTAATGATAGAAAGACGCTTTTATGATTGCAAAGAAGCTAAGAAGTTGACCGAAATTTTTTTCTATTTTGTCAATTGTCACTGCATATCTCATGTCTGCTGCATCTCAACAGCTATTTTTATGTCTTTCCTGTTTGAAGTTGTCTTTTGTTGGAGTATGCACTTCTTTTATAAAAAAATTTATTCTTCTTTCTTTGATCGATTTTAGGTAAGTATCAAGAAGCCCTTGAGATTTTCAGGAAAATGCAAGAAGCAGAGGTACAACCTGATAAAGCTTTATGCAATATTTTGGTTGAGAGATGTTGCAAAGCTGGGGAAACAAACACAATGACCCAAATCCTTCAGTATATGAAAAACAATTGTCTTGCTCTTCGCTACCCTATCTTTTTGGAGGCGCTCAGAACTCTAAGAATTGCTGGTGAGAGTGATGCTCTCCTCAGGCAAGTTAATCCTCATTGTTCTACTGAATCTATCAATAATTATGATGCTCCTGATTTCATTGCAAGTGCTGCTGAGGATCCTTTAGAACGAGGACTGTTACTGATCCTCTTGAAAAAACAAAATCTTGTGGCAGTTGACCATTTAATTACTGGGATACTAGACAAGAATATACTTTTAGATTCGTGGGTTGTATCGACCATTATTGAGGTAAACTGCACCCAATGCAGACCTGATAGTGCTTTGTTGGCCTTTGGATACAGCACGAGAATGGGCATAGACCTAGCGAGAACAGCATATCTTTCCTTGATTGGCATTTTAATAAGGTCAAACACATTTCTGAGGGTCGTGGATGTTGTCAAGGAAATGATTAGGGCTGGGCATTCTCTTGGATTGTATCTAAGTGCTCTCTTAATTTACAGGCTTGGTTCTGCTAGAAGGCCTACATGTGCTTCAAAGATTTTTAATTTATTGCCTGTTGAACAGAAGTGCACCGCTACTTTTACTGCTATGATCAGCGTCTACTTCTCTGCTGGTACTTCAGATAAAGCACTTAAAATCTATAAAACCATGCAAAAGAAAGGCATTAATCCTTCTCTAGGTACATACGACGTTCTATTAGCTGGCCTTGAAAGAAGTGGTAGAATTAGTGAAATCGATACTTACAGAAAGGAAAAGAAGAGCCTGATGGGCAACGGTTACTGTTTGGATAGTATCCCTATGGAGGAAAAGATCTGTGACCTGCTTTTCGCTAGGGGTTTGGTATCTTGACTATCTGTTTTTGGAGAACAGGCATTCCCTTGATGATGACAGTCAGTACCAGGAAAGATTATGTTAATCATCATCCACAGCAATGAGCATACATTAGAATCAGTTTGGTGCGCCTCTATGATGCTCGATCTCAAATTTGGGAAGACACGTTATGATTCTTAAAATGAATAATGTAAATTTTCTTCTTCATTTTGGCACGGTTTTCCTAGCTGGTAATTTTCCTTGAATCCTGATTGGTCGTGCCTAGTTAGTAATTATCTACTACTGTTCCATGTGATAAATAAGATTCTGATAATCATTTTTATTAAGTTATTATTATTATTTGTGTTGGGTGCAACCCCTCTGGTCTGCCCGCCATGTGATGGGTTTTCATTGGCATCTTCATTCAATTTCCAGAGATCTTGGATCAATACTAAACTAGATAGAATATTCCCCGTTTTGAAAAACTTTCTCAAAAATAAAATAAATAAATAAAGAGATAAAAAAAAAAACTAGTTTATTATAAGCCATATCGTGATGGAATTACCCATTAAAGAAAGATTAGCTTAATCCTTAAACAACATTAATTAGCTGATATTAAGACTAAGCAATCTCTTATTATCTGTGGTCTCCATCACATGGTTTATCATTGAGGTAATAATTCAAAAAATCATGAAGAGATTCTACTTCTTGATGTTAACAAATTACGAAAAAAAAAAAAGACTCATTAATGTTTTTTATATAAGAATTATTAATATTAATAAATAAGGAGTACGATGGTATCAAATTAGATTAATTAAACGCTCGCTAATCAATTTTATTAGCTGTCTATTAAGCATGGTTATTAAAATTAAAACGCTAATCAAAATGTTTGCACTCAAAGAGAATAATTTGCTGAGTCAATTCTGTAATTAATTGACAAATGTTTTTGTATGTCTATATATTTTAATTTTCCTCTCCTAACAACCGGCCTTTATACTCAGCATTATAGCAATGTAATTTCTTTATTCAATTTTATTTTTTTCCTTTAAAATTTATGCACGAAATTTTAAAAAATAAATTAATACTTCTTAATCTAGACGAAATAACTGATTAAAAACGACAAAGAAATATATTATATCACGTCATCTCTTCAATTAAAAAAATATTACAAACCCTAAGTTTGTTTGTAATTGCACATTAGCCATAATGCACCTTATAATTTTATTATTGGTATTGACCACTGTGTGGGTCGCACCTTTGTAAATTATAATATACCATTTTGTCGTTTCTTGTGTTCTTTTTAGATTATGCAATGCACCTTAAGTCAGCCATTTTCTGTTTCTATCCAATTATGTGATAATTCTTTACTCATCCTTCAAATATTAAATATTATGTCTGCAAAATGTTTTATTTTAACATGTTTTTGATGCTTTTTTTAACTTTAAATATATTCATATATCGAGTGTAAGCAAATGAATATGATACGACTACTAAACATAATCCAGGTGTAACTACTTGCATGCGTTGTCTCTGTATATGCCAAATTGGTGGCAACGAAAAATGAAATGAAAGGGGCAGCACACCACACGACACCTATCTCTATCTTTTCTTTTTATTTTTTTTATTAATATTTTCCCAGAATGGCGCACCGTCCATTAAGAATTGGGTGCTTACGACCAAACTAGTCAAAGTCATTTTGATGGACGTGTGGTTAATTTCTCTTTTTAAAAATTCAACGGACAAGATTCAATATCATGCGCATACAGCACGCCCGCGAGATTAGAGGGAGACAGTAATTACGTTTTAGCAACAATTTTAAATTTTAATGTTAATATCTAAAACCATAAATTGTTATTATTTTTTATTAAGCTTACAGTTTATATTAGACAATTATTACTTGAATTGGCGAAGTGATTATAATCATTCATGGATTGGCAATAAGATTAGAGGATGATGATTGACTAACATCCACGTCATTGTTAATCCCAAATCAAATATCTGGAATTTCTTTTAAATTATTGAATAATAAATAAATGAAAAAGAAAAACAATGGAAGAGTAGCACTCAGCATAACATCCCCACCAACAATATCTTGGTTAGGCAATAATTCTGCAAAGAATATATACACACTATAGCAAGACATCGCGTTACAGTGGGATTAGATTGCAACTATATGCAATTTTTCCTGTAGATAAGGCACAGTCCTACAATTATTTGCCTTTTTCTAGGATAGGTTCCTTCAACTAATCCCTTTCTCTTCTTTCAATTTTATGATTTTTACCTGAGAGTAGACTTTATTTTTATGGCCAGCAATGGATATTTAAAATTTTAACGAAATTGAACTGTATTGTAAATTTGATTTTTACCTGAGACTAGTGCTGTTTACTATCAATTGGATTATTCTTCAAATCTTGATATTGACTGTACTATATTGTAAATTTGCATATATCTTTACGTAACCTTCCATTGTCTTCTTGTCCCTAGCCATCTAAAAGATGCTTTGTTTTCGTAATATGCAAAGACATGAATGGTGGCAAAATTTGGCATTTTTGGGAACATTCCATTCCTTGGAATTGGAAGGACTCTCTAATCCATCTTTACATTAATTTATTGTTCCTCAAATCTTTCTATGATTTCCATATACTCTTGAAAATTTGAGATTGCATACATAAAATAAATAGTTTATCGAATTAAATTATTACGATATAAATATTTTAATATATTTATAAATTTTACATCATAAATACAATGCGTCTAGATTAAATTGGGGCATCAAAATTCAAAAGTAAATGATGGTTTGGATTTTTGGAATGCAATTGAGAATCAATCTTACCAATTTTTAGTACCAAGTGGGAAGAAAAGGCAGTCCTATAAGCATGTGCTGCGAAGAGGCATTGTTAAAAAAAAAACAAGTTATGTATGTTAATGGGAATCAAAATAATTGGCTATCCCAATTTCGAATTTCCAACTAGTCGTCACGCACATATACTTCTTAGTACACTTATTTTTTTTTATTGGAATATTATCTTTCATGCCAAGTTGAACTACAAGATGCTTAATTGAACTCTACTTCATGAAATCGTTTTTAAGATTTTCAATATATAAATTTTAATTTCAATAAGTGCTCAATTACTAAATTAATAAAAAAAAAGTGGAAAAATATGTATGAAATGTATATAATGGCTCGTGTTCAAGTCTATGAATATACAAACAAATTCATTTTAACTCCAATTAAAACCTAATTAATATAAAAACAACAAAAGCTTAATTGGAATAAGTACATTGTAAAACGAAATGAAATAGTGGAATTCGTGTTTATACATTATTATTATAAAAAATTGCAAAACATGTGTACATTAAGATTAATTTTTTATATGTATTTTAAGTCATCAAGATTAGGTTTTCTTTCGTCTTACGATAAGCTTGATTATGTTTCCATTAATTTGACCCAATCACTTAATTTCGTATATAATTTATTTACAAGTTTCAAACCAAATCTTCGGTGAGATGATATATATCAACAACAAAAAAAATAATACGATACATATCAATGGACAAAGTAAGGTTATTGAAAATGAGAATAGCATGTTGGATGGTATTTGGTGCAAGAATATGATAGAGGAGATCCGAAGTAATGCTCTTTGTAGGGCCAGTATGTGGGACTGAATTCTAGAGAGGTCGAATGCGAACATCATGCTCTATCAAGAGAGACTGATATCTCCATAGGGAAGGATCTCTATGAACATTTATAGGGCCAAAAGCCTATAATGTGCATCTCTTCAAAGGTGAAGGTTTCGGTGTAGATAATTTTATATTGTCCAGGATGACTTAAGGTTTGGAGTTCTACGGTCGGATATTATGCGAAGACCCTGTATATGCATAGCTGACCTAAATTATAAGTTAAGTCTAGATGCCATACGGGTGACAAAGCCTACAAAGATCTAACACTAGGACATTTGGTATCTACAAATTTAAATTATACTATATGAATTTAATATTTGTGTACTTATTGTAAATGTTAATTGCTTGTATGCAATAATTCAATTCAATATTGAATAACCTAATAATAACTTTTTGGTTGCTTTTTTTTCAATAATTAATATTCCAAACAATAAGTTTATTATTGCAATAATGAAAAAACTCTTCAGTTTTTTAATACTTATAAATTTTAGATTTAAATTTTTTAGTGTTTTTTCTATTCACATTCACTTTATAAGTTTATAATAGTATTAATGATGTTATTAATTAATTATTTAATTATTTAAAATATTTAAAATTATTAATCATCAATATTAATATTAACTCAATTAATATTCAAATTTAAAAAATAAAATTAAAAGTAAATCACCTAAAATGATTCCAATAATTAATAATTAATTTATCTTTTCCAATAATGTGGGAATAGACCTACATTATTTCATATTTTTCATGATGTTAACCTCATTGTCATTTATCACCAGTCAATGCCCATTGGACACGTGTGAAGATATTTACCTTCATTTATAAAAGAAAAAATATAGTATATAATAATAATTATTATTATTATTATTGTATATTCAACCAAAGAACTTGGTTTAGGTTTTAGGCCACATGCAAATACAGATCAACCGATGACTTTGGTAAAGGAATTCAGCCACATGCTAACACAGATGAAGATTTTTCTGGTGACTAATGACTCCCCGATCCCCACCGGTCTATGCAGGTCCGTTTTACCAACAATCACATGTGTTATGGATGGGTTTCAAGCGTTTTTAACTTGAGTTCTATTTACTCAAAAGCTTTGAGTTCGGATTCTCTTCATCAGAAGAATTTTCATTAATTTATTTTTTTTATCAGCAAAAGGAGCTTAATTTGGATAATTTAAGTAAAAAAATCTGGTCAAAATATCAAAATTCATCTAAATTAAATATAATAAAATCCAAAACAAGAGACGCACTAATCTATATCTATACTAACAATCAAATCCGTTAATTTTTTAAGATATGAAATAATAAAAGAGAGTTAGCAAGTAAAAATAAATTTTTTGTCATGTTATATAAAAAATGGATATATTCGCTCCATTTTATTTAAAATTAGAGAATTATAAAATCAAAGAAAAACAAGAATATTTGGTAATTGACTGTTACCTTAATTAGACATTATATAGAAAAACTTGATATTTTCACCGCATTTTATTTAAAATTAGAAAAGTAGTTGTCAACCATTAAAACTTGACCGGACTCAAATAATCTAATCCCGATTCAATTTGGATAGTTTAAAAATATAATATTTAACTTGAGTTATTTATTTTTTAAAATTCATAAGTTGGTTTCGTAATTAGTATAAGCAATCCAATGCATAAATAATAACAAATATAAATACAAATATTTATATTAGCAAATTTGTTGAAGATGTTGCTGCTAAATTTTGTTTTAAAAAATAATTAAACTGATTTTATTACATTGCATAATTAATTTATTAAGTATAAATAAATTTACTGGTATTTTAAATTAATAAATTTGATCTAATCCGTTAGATTAATCTTCCGTCAAGTAATTGCTACAGCTAAGAGGAATTTTCGTGAACAAACAAGACCTCATCTCTCATATGTGGCGACACGTTTGCGTGAACGCAAGACCTATCACTTTCACATTCAAAACTTCCCTTCCCCAGTAAACCCACCACCTGCCAGCCAAGCCCATTACCCAATCCCCTATTTTCTTGCTCTTACCGAAGCTTATCGCATGCAACCAAGCCTATTGTAATTCCTTCACCTTAATGGATAATGATTGGGTCTGTCACTTCCACGTGTAAATTAGTGTTGGATCCTTACTGTTCTTAACTCAGACTACCAGACAGCGTCAGCACCTAACTTCCTCTCTTTTTATTCATATCATCTGACGGCCTGACACTGTTGTTCTATAAAGTTGGCCAACCACGTGTACGGTGATTAAGCCTTTTTTACAGTTTAACTGGCATGATTTTTTTCCCCGTGAATGGGACCCTCTACCTTTTCAATTTATCGCAACTGCACGATATTTTGGGATGAAGAATATTTCAATGAGAGTGGAAGAATATGCTTAAATGTGGGGCAGTAATAAATTATAGTAACGTATCGTATCGTACGTCTCTTTTAACATATCGTGGTATTTTCATATTATCTTCGTCTTCCGCTACCTTGGGACACCTATATTAAAGACCTGAAGCAGCAATCGTTTCCATTCGATATTAAACGTAAAAGCATCGAACTTATTGGAAAACAAAAGCTCTCTCTCTTTCTCTTTTATTTTGTTTCATTCTATAGAGTTTTCTCTTTGCTTAACAATGGTGTTCAAGAAAAAGTTAGCTGAGCGTCTCTTCAAAATCTCTAAAATATCAAATCAGTCTCTAACAAATTGTCGTATTTCCTCTCCCGCCGTCCAGAACCGAATCCCTCAAAACCCAAGCAAAACCAACATTGCTCCGGATCCAGGAGATAATGGAATATTCAGGCGTCTGTTCCACAAGAGAGCCATGTTCCAGCTGCCTACCTCGCCGGATATCCACTCGATACAAGTCGGAGAAAATCTCATCCAGAAACTTAAAGCGTTTGACATTGCGAAGGATAGGATTAGGTTGGACGGCTTGATACCGCCGGCGATCAAAGATTTCAATGGATCTCCGGTGGAGAGGGATCCGGTGAAGGAAGATTTAACGGTGGAAGATGCAAGGAAATTACTAAAGGCGGCGCAATTGGAAATTGTGAAATCCAGGCTGAGACAGATGGAAGAAAGCAAGATATCTTATTCTGAGTTCGTTCGGATTTGTGGAGATGGCGGTGCGGATCCGGAACAAGGAATTCGGGTTGCTAAAACTCTCGATGAATCCGGTACCGTAATCGTCTTGGGGAACACCGTGTTCATCAAACCGGAACAGGTAAACTTTTTTTTTTAATATTTTGTTCCAATTCTAAATGATAATTAAATATATTTCTCTCTGCTCATTAATTTGTTTTACAGATTAAAATGCATACATTCAGTCCTTGGAAACTGATTACAATTAACCAGATAACCAAAATTTTAATTTTTTTTTTTTAAATTTCGAGACTACCGAAAACTGATATTCTTTTATGATTATTTTTTTTTTGTGTTTTTTCTTTTTCAACAGGAGATTGAAACTTTGTTGTTTCGCAAGACCTAAGGACATAAAAGCCCTTCAGTTTCTACGGTGACAAGATTAGTTTCACCTTAGGCGTGTGCGAGGCCTATGGGCTAAAACCCATAAAGCCTTGCCCTGCCTCGTCTTCCTGCAATTCACACCAGAACTTAATTAAAATTTTAATTTTAATACCAGACATAATTAAAGGACTAAACTTTCTCATTCCCAGAAAAAAAGAAGAAAGATTAAAAAACAGAATCCAGTAAAAAAAGCCTTCGAGTTTGAGTTTGATTACATTATATTCCGTTTCATTATGGATTATGAACAGCGAAGAAAAGACAGAGACGTCAAGTTTCTTTTTTTAAATAATTTTAGAAGAGTCTAGAACGAACAAGAACGAGGAGTACTGACGTTCACAGATATTTTTTTTTTGTGTGGTGAACTTTAATTTATTTTCTCTAAAATTGTTTAAAGGTTTTCAATAATTTGTTTTTCAAATTCCATTTTTGTTAACGCTTTTAGTCTATATTTGACTGTTTTGAATTAATTATTCTCTGTTGCCAACAAATTAAATAATAAAAGCCGGTAAATATAGAACTATCGTTTACCCAAACAAAGTTTTTTTTGGTTATTGTTATTACAGGTACTAAAAGTGATCGGAGGACTAATTCCATTACCAGCAAGAACAACAAGCCTCAACGATCCAAGAAGAAAGGAGCTAGAAGAAATGGAGAAGCAAAAGGCTACAATTGACAGGAAAGCTGATACTCTTGTTCGCCGAGAGCTATGGCTCGGGCTTGGCTATTTCGTTGTCCAAACAGCCGCGTTCATGAGATTGACATTTTGGGAACTCTCATGGGATGTGATGGAGCCCATTTGCTTCTACGTCACTTCCATGTATTTCATGGCGGGCTACGCTTTCTTCCTCAGGACATCAAAAGAACCTTCGTTTGAAGGGTTTTACCAAAGTAGATTTGATGTCAAGCAGAAAAGGCTAATGGAGAACCATAATTTTGATTTGAAGAGGTATAATGAGCTTCGAAGAATTTGTTATCCCTCTTCGACGACAGCCGCGAACATTATTTCATTTGATCCATCGGAAAAGAGTTATGCAAATTAGGAAAACGTAGAAGAGAAATATGCAGTTTTGTTTAGAATTTAGTTGCGGCTTCCTGTAACCTGATCTGGAGAGTGTATCTTCCTTGATTTTTTCCCCTCATTTGCAATATACTATATACATAAAATATAACTCCAATTTTCTAACATAAAATAGCTTCTTTAAGCTTTTAAATGGTTAAATAAATCTTCTTTGGCATTGCAATCAATTAATTAATTGACTTGGATAAATTTTATATTTTTAGCCTATTTGATTGAATGATGGTATTTAATGTTTAGAGCAAAATTTAAAAAAGAAATAATTGTATTCTTTTTAATGCAAATAAAAATATCAACTGTGAGGATTCCCCTTGCCCCACTGCCGATTCCACCTATGGTTCCAATGGAGGAAAGTTGGTAGCTATGGACTCCAGAGGAGAGGTTGTAGGCCCATTTCCTTTGTCCTAATTAGCTTTTAAGCGTTTGAAAGGGGACCTCTAAGTGTGGAAATTGAGACACATCAAGACTTTCAAATGCGTGAAGATATATATTCATTCAATAATCTCACATTCAACGTTTTTGTGTTGAGAAAGCAATGGCCAGTGAAAAGGAGATAGATGCCTCTACGCTACTAGCATTCAGCGTATGGAAATGGAAGGGTAGGTAAATTTGTGTTGGGACTCTTTTGATTCTTTGCATTACATAGTAATAAAAACAGAAGGTATGATGACCCATCCAAAAGATTAGGAAAACAACCTGGGAGTGACAAGTCTCTAGTACAGTCTCCCACCATTTTTTGGAGAATTGCTTCTACTATGTAACTCATATTAAGGAATGTGCCTTTTACAAGTTATATCTATTTCAAGAAACTTGTCTTATTACCAAATTATATCCTCTTTGTTCACCTTTTCAATTGAGTCGTTTTTTTGTTTCTCTCTTGTGTCCATTGCATGATGCACTGATTTCTTTGATGGATACAAGTTATTCTATAATCAAATATAATTAGCAACAAGATTAGCTAATTAAGTGTTTGTTTAGTATACGTCACTCATACCATCTTCTTAATGAATGAATTGTTGCCTTCAATAGTGCAATCCACACTCTTATGATTTGTTCCTTTCTCTTTATTGAGCGGAGGAGAA
This sequence comes from Jatropha multifida, assembly GCA_948099535.1. Lineage (NCBI taxonomy): Eukaryota > Viridiplantae > Streptophyta > Magnoliopsida > Malpighiales > Euphorbiaceae > Jatropha > Jatropha multifida. The sequence goes on along the minus strand of CANUEX010025604.1, from coordinate 32,798 downwards.
AAAGATTATAAATTAAATGGAAGAGATCAAATTGCAATGAAATACTATAAACTATGGTCTAGAGATAAATATAATTGCACTAATTTAGCCAATGGTTTTTTTTTATTTTAATGCTACTGATGACTACAGAAAGGCTAGTAAATAAAAAAAAATAGATTAATGAGTTGATAATTAATTTCAAAGCTTATGAATATGCACATATGTGGATTTATAAACGAATAAGACTTAGAATTCACTTATATAAAATCAATTATATTTCGATAAATTTAATTGAAAAAAAGTAGCCAATATACCCTTAAAAGGAAACCTAATTGGAATCCTTCTAACTTTCTAAACATTGCCTTCTCATAAGACCTTATTATGGAGGGAATGACTTTGATTATGGAGTTGCCATTTGCAGCCAACATAAATGCACAATTTTAAATCATGGGTCCAATGCATAAAAAGTTAGATCCATTTTCTAAAATTGTGTAATTTAATTTGGGCTTATAGTCATAAATGGGTGGGCTCATGGATCTTTGTTCTGCATTGGATCCAAAAAGTGTTAAAGGTGTCAAATTGTTAATGGGTTTATGGGGCAGAATGGGCCCGAAAGCATTTCTAACGTAGTTGTTGGATTTTTAGTTTGCTTTTTTCTTTTTAAGCATTTCTAAGCATCGGTGTCAAACAAAAACCTATGTCTGACAAAAAGTAGTAAAAGATTTAAGGCTGTTTCTACCTACTTTTGCCTTTTGAATTACGAGCCAGTCCGTTACTACTTTTCCATGCCAAGCACCACTCTTTTGTATTTAATTCACCAGAAGGTTTGATGAATTGAAATGACGTGGCAAGTTGTACAGATAATCTTTTTTCAAACTAATTAAATCAGTGAAAGCATTGTAATTAAGAGAATTCAAATTTAAAATTTCACTTGTTATATAAATGAAAAAAACAACTAAATTACACCTGATCAACGATCTTTTTTTAGGGAACCACAGCTATTTATGAGGCAATAAAATTACATTTGGTGTATATGAAATAAATTATTAAATAGGAATGAAATATAACATAGAATAGAAATTATAATTCAATTATTTTATTTGATTATGGAAATGGAAAAGGAGTGGAATGTGGAATCATTTAAAAAAAAATCAAAATAAGAGCGTATTTAATATTTAAAAAAATAAAGGAATATAGCCGTTTTCTTAAAAATATGTTCTTTATTTTGTATTAACATAATGAAAATTTTATTTTTTAAAAAAATAATTAATTTAATAATTTTATTCTTCATTAATTTTCATTTTGAAAATAATATTTTCCCATTAAAGAACGGTCGATGTGATTAAATGGCTGATTTTGGCAGACTTGTAAGTTTCAATTTGGCATGGAAATGGTCGCTGAGAGGGTTTCCTAGAAATTTCATGACATGCTCGAGCTAAGAATGAGAAAGATACACCTATTTGAGTCTTTGTCGGGGCAATAATGGATTTTCATATGTAAATGTGCACTGTCACCTCTCTGGTTGACTGTTTGACCAAAACATATTCTTCACAACAGTCTCAACTCGAGAATATAGCAATACCAATACGAATATACCATACATCATCATTCCTTCGGATATGCTTTTTTCAATCATTCATGTCCCAAAAAGTTTCTAATTATTGCACATTTAATATGTGTAGCCTTGAATATTTTGGCATTTTTTCCATTTTCATCCTCAGAAATGATTTTTTGAGTTGAACTTTTTTATCCCAGTTTTTCTTATCATTTCAAAATTGGTTAGTCTGGATCAGATTGGAATTGCTATCTTCAGCGATGAAAAGCACCTACTTCAAGCATGCAAAGTAAAATTTTCATACTTTTGGACCAACATATTTAATTCTATACGATTAATAAGTTGAAGGGCCATCGTGATACTTCAGAAAGAGAGAAAGAGGGAGGAGAAGAGAAGAGAAGTTTACTTACTAAGTAGAAATGATTATGTACTGATTTTTATAACCTGTGCTTTAGTCATATAATTATACACTTCGGATTTCCCTTATTGGGAAGGAAGGGTGTTTCCCTTGCCTGCCCTCCTATTATCAGGCTGGCATCAAATTTGCATTAACCACAAAACCACTACACCCAAAACAAAACCAAAAATCATCCATCTCTTTGAAATTTCTCCGTCTCTTTCTCTGTAATGGCTGCCTTTGCTTGCTGCTGCTGCTGCTTATTCTTGTTTCCCAGATGCATTTTCACATAAAAATTCAAGAACCCAAACAAAATAGCTCCGTTAAGCACTGAATTGAAACCCCAAGCTCCAATTCCATTACACCCTCCTTTCATAAAATGAAGCAATAAAACCCCAACATGACAAGCAAGATTGCAGCCTAACAATACCATTTGGCAATTCACCACAAACGGAAAGCAAGCTCTCGGCAATCCTATCGCCGTCCAAAATCTGTAACCGTACACAATACAGTAAGCCAGCGTCGCTAGCAGAATCGCCAATACTTGAAAAGATTGCGAAAATTCAAGCCATAAAAAGGACGTAAATGTTAATATGGAGTTATTGAACAGCTGAAAAAAGGCTAATCTTCGCATTCGTAAAATCGTGAAGAAAGTGCGGAGCATGTGAACGAATCGCGAGAGATAGTACATATAAGACCAGAAGAAAACCCGACCCGACGGCCGTGTTCCTAGAGGGAAACAGAGCAGCCATTGAAATGGAGTCTTCGACCGTCGCCAAAACCAACGGGTTTCTCGGATCTCCGCCGCCGTTGAGAGAAGAATACCTGCGAATATTGTGGCCGAGATTAACACCATGGAAAGACTATGGAGAGCCGGAATTGGACCTAGAGGAACGGCGCGGTCACGACGGAGAAGAATTGCTAAGAAAATATGAATGATAGCGCAGAGACAGAGGTAGAAAGCGATGGAGGAAAAGAGGAATGACCACGTGGAGCCCCATGATTGGATATGACTCCACCTGAAAGTGACAATGGATGGGTGCTCCGATAGGTAATAAGTTAGGGTTTGAAAAATGCTATCCATTACAAAAGAAGGAGAATTGAAGGGTGGCGGCAGAGGAGAGGTTCAGCAGAGGAACACGGCCCTGGTCGGTGGTCGTGCAGTCATCCAGGGCTGTGTTTATTTAATTTTTGTTTATTTATTTATTTATTTTAAAAAGTTCATTTAAAAGAGAGATATTTGGTGAGGGAGAAACGGAGGGGATTAAAATAGGCGGGCGTGAAATGACCGGCGGACGTGAAGACATATAAAATCTGCTTGGTATTTATATGTGTCGAATTGCTATTGACAAAACGCGTGGACGCCATTCTCATTTTTCACTAATCAATTTTTATAATCTAATTTTGATACAAAATTGGTTTTTATTATAAAAGTAATTTTATTTATTAATAGAATTATTCTTAACTCAGTTTTTCCAGTTTTTATGGTGAATGAAATGGATTATCAGTGTGGTTTTATAATAATAATAATAATACACTTTAATTTTTTTAAAGTAACAAATAATATTAGGCAAAATAATTTTTGAAAAATAAAAGTAAAAGTGGGTGAAGAAATATATAAATTTGGGAATTTATTACAATGTCTCGTGTTTTGTTTTGCGCGCTGACAGTGGCAAATCTTATGATATTAAAAAAGTAGTTGTACCTCTGAAATGGACAAATTACCTGACATTCGTTTATCAGCCAACATAAGATTACCTGCTTTAGCTGTTTTCTTGATTTGCCTCGCTCTAAATTAATTAATTTTATAAACTATTGTCCAATGAATTAATTTTATTATTCAATATTCTATTTTTTCCCTATTTTATCTAATTTCATATCATTTTCAATTCTGTGCCTTAATTTGATTTAATGAGTAGCCAACCGACATGCAGAATTCAATAATTAATGCGAATATGGCTTTAGACTTTGGAGTTGTAGTTTGATAAATATAGTGGTCGGTGATGATGCGAAGCAAACATTATAAACCTACATTTTTAATGGGTTAGGCAGACAAAGCAACCATTATAAAAAATTTATATGAAATGGACTGTTACCTGTTTAGCCACCACAAGTTAATTATGTCTTCCCCTATTCAAGTAAATATTAAAAAAAATCAATTCATAAAAGCAAAATAAGAAATAAAAAAAAGTAAAAATGACATTAATTATGAAAAAGAAATATCAGCTCAGCCACATTAAATCATAATGTCAAATAATTAACATTAATTACGTACAAACATGATATGACATATCATGATCTTGAGTTAATTCATGATGTATTAGATCATCTAAATTTAGGGATGCTCGAATCTAAAAATATAAATCAGTCGAGCAAGTTCGTGAACTACTTTAGCGCTATTCGAAAAAAGTTCTAAAAGATTCGGGTCAATTCAATTTTGCCTGCTCATTTAGTTTAGTAATCGAGCTGAGCTAAAGCTTAATGATGTTCAGCTCGAAAACTCATCGAGCCTTTACACACACGTACATATATATGTAATTGAGCTCGAGTCGAAATGGAGTCCAACTTGAATCTAAATTTTCAAGCTTGTTAAGTTTTAAACCAAATTAAATTTTATTGAGTCAAGTTTCGAGTCTGGCAGAATCGATCTCAGTCCCACTCATTTACACGTGTATGATCTCATTGGTGCAAACTTATGCATGAAAAAAAAGAAGACCACCCTCGTACTGTATCCATATTCGGAATCCATCCGCCATAAAGACCTCTTCAAGCCTGAGTTTAGACTTTTTTATTTTTCAGTGGAGTGATAATTAAGGTAATTATTATAGGCAAGCATATGACTAATTATGAGAGTCATGCCAAATTAGAACTCAACATTCTCACCATTTGGGTTGTTCAAGAAAATACACATCATAAAAAATAAAATTGAAAATTCTAATTGACACGAGTTGGATTTGGAAATAACCAGTCGGGTAACCTATGCTGGGTGGACCCATGGACGGATCCACATATGGGCGTGGGAGGCAATAGTCCTCTCTGAATTTTTTTTTCTTAAAATATTTAAATAATTATTCTGTAAAAAAAAAGAGCTAAACTTTTGTTTAATTTTTTAATGTAAATAGAAAATTATAATTTTTCAATAGTTTTTTAGACTTATTTTGTTTGCTTTGATATGGTTCTTCAATTTATGATTTGAGCCTTTTAGTCAATTTTCTATTATAAAAATTGAAGTTCTAATTGCGGTTAATGTAATACAATAGGTTGTGATTTCTGAATGAGTAATATTATAAATGAGTCGAGTTGATTTGTGAGCTATTCAAACTCAATTTGAAAAAAGTTCAAAAAAGTTTGGCTCGACGTTAATAATATTTAACTCAAAAATTTATTGAACCTTATGGAGCTCTATATATATATATATTATGCTCACTCAACCAGAATTAAACTCATCTAAAATTTTTAGATTCTTTAAATTTTGAATTGAGCTAAATTTTATTGAATTGAATTTTTGAGTGTAAGAGATTCAAACTTGGCTCGACTCAACTCAACTCATTTATATCCTTATCCACTAGTATAGAACCTAGAAAAGTCAATTCATGGGAATATTGACTATAGCCGAAAGATCGACCGAATAATGAACTCCCGAAAAGTTAATATTGGGACTCACACTTGAGGCCCAACATCGTTTGTATGAATTATTAGCCCAATATGATATTATTTTTGTTTTATACAAGTTAATATTAGGACTCCGTTTGTTTCAGATATTTTCTCCAAAAATTATTTCTCAAATAATTTATTTTTATATTACTTAATTGTAATATTAAAACTAGTTTAATATAAAAATTAATTTAGCATTATAAAAGTTTATATTGAAAAACTTTTTGCTAAATATGAGAAAAATACTCCAAAATAATAACCATGGCTAAGTAATGGTAGGTGCTGTTGGTAATGGTTTGTAATGATGGTTATTGATGATTGGTTGCGTCTATCGCAAACTTTGTGGGCCTGTAAAGCCCATAATAAATAGTTGGCCCATTTGCTTTTACATTTTATTCGAAACCTTACAATTTATATGGTCCAAGACCATGTCAATCAAGTACAGTAAATTATTAAAAAGCGAACAACATTTGTATTTGCTGTGTTGTCGATCACAAATCATAACCATACAATTCGCTTTCTGAACCGTACGATTAAATCGTCAGGCATATGGGAGCAAAATTAAGGTGCGTCGTTGAACAGAATAAACAACAGAAGTAGGAAGGAAAATCAGGCCTGCGACCTGTCCTCGAGAATCTTCCAGGGAAGTTGTCTACTTGATGCCTAATATTTAGTTACCTTTCATAGACTTGGTATTCTGTACCTAAAGCTTATCTTCATCAGCTCTTGAGGAAAAAGTTCAGGTCAGTCGCCTCTTTCTCTCTTTTATCGTTGTTTCATTTCGAAAATTTTGATGTATTATTTGATCTAATCGGTAGAAAGAATGAAATCGAGAATTGAGTTTTTTGTTGGGTAATTTATCTGTATTGATTTGATCTCTTCGTGTTTTATTGGCTTAGATTTCGTGAATTCTTTCTGTTTCTTTGGTATATGTTAATTGGATTTTGCTGATTTTTAGTTTGTCAGGGATGTGAGTTTAGGAAATTGTACGGATTTTCCTGTTTTGTGTAGAATTCAAGGAGCATGGGTGTTTGTGATTTGATTTGTTTCCTGATTGTGAACTTCAATTGACGAATTTGTTTCTGCCGATCAGTTTGCATATTTAATTTTGGTTTTTGCTTTGTTTTGAGTCCAGCATATAAAATTGCTTTTTCATTATTGATGTTTATGTTTGGCTTTGTCTGATTTACAGTCTCAGTAGCAAGTCGGATTTTTATATATACACCTATAGATATACATGGCAAGTGGATTTGGTGAATCAGCAAGCATGCCGCCTGAAACTTCGTCTTACTCTAGCAATAATGGTAGTGATGCTGGTGATTTCGAGTGCAATATTTGTTTTGAATTAGCTCAAGATCCGATTGTAACCCTTTGCGGTCACCTCTTCTGTTGGCCCTGCCTGTACAGATGGTTACACCATCATTCGCATTCTCATGAATGCCCAGTTTGTAAGGCTCTAATTCAAGAAGAACAATTGGTTCCCCTTTATGGTAGAGGCAAAACACAAACGGATCCTCGATCCAAATCTTATCCAGGCATTGATATTCCTAGGCGTCCAGCTGGACAAAGACCTGAAACTGCCCCAGCCCCTCCTCCCCATGAAGCTAATAGCATTCCCAATTATGGGTTTGGATTAATGGGAGGTTTTATGCCAATGGCATCAGCGAGGATTGGTAACTTTACGTTGTCAACTGCTTTTGGTGGTCTGTCTTTATTCCCTTCCTTGTTCAATGTTCAATTTCATGGTTTCCCAGATGCAACAGTATATGGAACAACATCTGGTTTTCCATATGGGTTTCATGCCTTTCATGGTGCCCATGCACATGGATTCCCACAGACAATGAGTCGAGGACAGCATGCGGATAATGTTTTAAAGAATCTTCTTATGTTGATTGGTGTTTTGGTGGTCCTTGCTCTGCTTTGGTGGTAAATCAATCATTTGCTTGATGACCAGCGGGCATCCAGTGTTTGTATATCCTCTAGCTGCTTTGGTGATTTCCTTTTATTCTGGAGAAAGATTTCAAATGTTAATACGATACTTTCTTGATTCTGTAGTTATAAACACTTTCTGATGGATTTTAGGTTTTTCCAAGAATGGCTTGCTAATCTGTCCTCTCTGCTTCCTGTATTACATTTTGCATTAAGAAGTTTCATCATCTCAAATATGATTTCTATTTTGCTAATACTTCAGGGCTTAATTTGTAATTAGTCTTACCATGTTGTGAGTTTCTTTTATACTTTTATGAGCATATCAATGTTGTCTGTTTTGCCTAGTGCCTCTTTGTTTTTGGTTGCAGAACATGTACAAACCGAGTCATTCTTGGGAGTGCAACTTTGAAGAGGCATTGAATACTTTTGCTGAAGCTTTATTTTTACTCTTAGGAAGCTAACAGTTCTTTTTGCAATTACTTTGCAATTGTGGATGTGCTTTGGGTGGTTAGTAGTACTTTTTCAAATTTTGGGGCTTGAAAAGGGAAGAATAATGGAGAGTAGATTTGTCATGTATAGCACTTCCATTAAGTTGTTGAATGATGAGAAATAAGCAACATCAACTAATGCTTGGAATTATTTACTTATTTTGTGGATAAAATTTGAAGTCCATCAGTTCGGATCTTTTGAGTTATTATTGGTCAACATATAGGTATTTCTAATATTGCTCATTTGTAAGTAAGAAGTTGCATCAAAGAATTAGAGCATAAATAAAATGTCTGTTGTTAGGTTTAGGTCGGTTTGGCATCACTATTGCAAGTAACAGACATTGGATAGTCACTTAAATGGAGTTTTTATGTTCTCGAAACTGATTTCAGTGAAGTTTGTATATGTTGCAAGTCATATACACTGACAAGAAAAATTTTTTCCATTTTGGCACGATTTTTGCTGGTTGTAATTGCAAGGCCAAGCGGACTCTTAACAACCGTTGAAAGGGTTCAATGCACAAAATTTTAATTGATGAGCCTTTTTGGAGTAATGGGGTGGGGGAGATTACAGAACATATAACTAGTCAGGAGTTCCATGTGATGCTCTTCACATTGTCTTTTGCACCTCTTTGCAACTTTGCCTGCATTCTGCCTTTCAAATCCTCGGAAAAATAGGAGTTTGTGTTTTTGGGGAACTATCCCAGTAATGTATATATATGTGAGTTGTGTTTTATCAAGGTTTTTGGACTTGTGTCTTTGCTTGGATAGATTATAATCTGATAATTGACAGGATGCAAATTCTTGAGTTTGGGACTCGTGGTTCTATGCCTCTTGGTGTGTAAGTGTTTGCATGATAAAGGAAAGAAATCGTGATATCTAATCTTTGATGATAATATATGCTGATGATACTTGATTGGAGGAGCTTCTTTTGGGGTTTACTTTTGTTTGTAGCAGCAAAGTGATCGAAAAATAAGTTGATAATTACGAGACAGGCATGTCATGTGCACGTGTCCGACTTTTGTACTATCAGAAACAAACCTTTGTGCGGCATTTGCTGTAATCAGCCATTCTTTGATGATTTGAATATCTCAACAACATGACATCAGATGCTGCTCTAATTTTCCATAGTGATACAAGAAAGCATTTGTATAGTATTTCTTACTAATATTTTTTGTTTTGTTCACCAAAAAATTTTACTACTGAACTGTAAACAATAGTGACTGTTAGTAAAAAAAATAGATGTCCACATGAAAGTCAAAAGTAAGTACAAAAGTGGTACACATTAAGGCCAATTTGAAACGATTTACAAAGATCATATCCTTTTAACTAAGAGTTTCCATCCTTTATTATATGAAGAAATAATTTGTTTTCTGAGACAAAATCAAAGGCATGGAAAATTCAATTCCAATGTAGGAGGATCCATTGAAATAAGAGCTGTATTCTAATACTGATTTCTTTGTTTGTACAATTTTTACTCAATTTGCATGTCTGACTAGAAATATGCAAACAAGGTGATGTGTATTTTTGTTGGGATAGATTTGATTTGATTTTAAATTCTTTCGCTAGAAGACAATTTTTAGGCAGTAGATTTTGGATTTTTGCCTCCTTTTTAGCTGACTTTTCGGCCACCTTTGACCCTGTTTTCATCCAAAGCTGTGTGTCGGTAACAATTCTTTTTGTTGTTACATTAAAAAGAAAAATTGAAAATCTGTCCGCGTCTAGGTGCAGTTGGTTTTCCCGTTTATAAAGGGATTACCAAATTTTTTATTATAAAAATTTTTTATTTTTTTAGTCGTTAAATCTCTTAATAATAAATAAATAAAAGAATTAAAACTTAAAGTCAATGGAGTAGTTTAAGTAAAAGAGAAACTTGAGCAAGCAAATTTTAATTTTTTATTCAGATATTGGTCATGATTGAGAAGTCTTACAAATTCTATGTGAAAATTTAAGAGGAACAACGTTAATTATTGGGAACTGTTTGTGAGGTGCGTCATGTGTTGCACATGGGATGGTTTTTGATATTTAAAAACTTGCTTCAATTGATGAAACCCTAATAATGGTGATCTTCTGCTTCTGCACTTCTTTCTTTGTTTGAGGTATGATTTTTTTAAGCATTCAAATTCTATGTGAAAGATAGATTTAAACATCCAATTTTTGAGCATGTGAGCTTCAGATGCCGTTCTTTTTAATAAAAACATTAATAATTGAAAGGTCACATGCAACTGATTTATCACTTCCAACTCTCAATCCAAACTTTTCTTTCCATTAGCGCATGTGGCCTGTGTGGGTCCCATCAAAAGAGCTACGTGTCCGCGTTTTTTAATCATCAGTTTTCAAATTAAATAAATTGAAAATGACACCTCATACAGACCCGCCAACTGCTTATGGCCCCACTCCTATTCCAATACAATATAATATAATAAATGATGAAATTGAAGTCGAGTCTCAGGGGGAGTTTATCCATTTAATAGATTTTCGCTTTTCTTTTCTAAACCAAATAAAAAAAATTAATTAGTCTACCAAATGTTTAAATTCAATCACAAAAATTCCATTAATTCAAACAATCTAACACGTGTACACTTTTTTAAAAAAAACATTGAGGTTTTTAACCATTATCTAGACTGCATTGCGATTGCATAACAGATTGCCAGAAAAACAGGGGAAAAGCCATTTAAAAAATATAAATATATATGCCAATAGGAAACGCCTGGATGCATTACGTAGCGTATAAACGACTCATCGTAAAGGGAGGAACCACGATCATCCAAAATATTGTCACGTTACTTAAATAATAATTTAGTGAAACTCTATATTATATACAAGCAAGTTTGTATATCGCACATTTATTATCATTTTGGATATAATTAAGCATATTAAAGTTGATGAGAAAGAAAGGAAATCAAATAACATGAGTACAAATTAATTTTAAAAAAAGATTGGAGTTTGGTTCATTAGAAGGTGGAGATGCAGTATTGGAGCTTTCTCAGACGTGGATGGATTAACCATAAAACAGACAGGACGGAACTTGAGATTGATTGATGCACAACTGCATTATAAATTTTAATTATCTCCTAAACCTATTTATGTCTATTATACATATAAATTAATTTTTTTTATTGTTATTTAATTACAAGATTTTGATACTGTACGCACTCAAAATTTATTTTTTTTTAGTGTTATAATTTATTAATAATTATAAAAATTAGATATAGCTCATGGGCAAACTGAAATTAATTAGATGAGTTTTTATCATCACGGTGAATTTTAGACTCCTGAGTTAAATTAACTCAACTTGATTACGTGGATCAATATTTATTAATTTTTTATTCAAAATCCAGTTACAATTAGATTTGAAATGATATTAATACAAACATTTCAATTTGGATACAACGAAATGAAGCTCGGTTTAGAGTGCTTTTGTAACTAAGTCGTTTTTGTAACTTTAGCCATATTTGTATTATTAAGCTTGTCCTTTTGAGTCAAAATGCAAAAGTGAAAATTAATTTCCTGGAGAGTGCTTCCGAGAATTTGAAGAACGTTAAAGAAATGTGAAACCAACGACTTTAGCTCAGAGACCTTCAGATTTGCCTGCCTCCACAACGCGGGTTCAAAACTATAAAACTTCGTCTCTCTCTCTCTCTCTCTCTTTCACATTTCTAAATCTTCCTCTCCTTGCTCACACTATGCCCATTCCTGCACCACCACCGCGCCCGCCACCTTCACGCCACCTTCTTTCCCTCCTTTTCTTTTTCTATATCACCACAACCAATGCAGCTGCCGTCGCTGCCACCACCACCGCCACCGACAATTCTCAAAAATTCAAAGAGGCCCCAAAATTCTACAACTCCCCAACCTGCTATTCCCTCTATTCCGATAACATGTGCTCTAATCAAGCGGTCCACGTGGCAATGACTCTTGACTTACATTACCTCCGTGGCACCATGGCGGCGATTCTCTCAATACTCCAGCACTCCTCATGTCCAGAAAATCTCCGCTTCCACTTCATTTCCTCTCCTTCTGCCACCTCTCTCCACACCACCATCACCTCCTCTTTTCCTTACCTCCACTCTCAAATCTACACCTTCGACACCTCAGCCGTAGCCGGCCACATCTCCACTTCCATCCGCTACGCCCTAGATTCACCCCTCAACTACGCCCGTAACTACCTGGCCGATCTCCTCCCTGCTTGTATCCAAAGAGTTATTTACTTAGACTCCGACATAATTCTAGTCGACGATATTTCCATTTTAGCCGCCACTCCACTAGGCGACAAGGCGGTCTTGGCAGCTCCGGAGTATTGCAACGCTAACTTCACTTCGTACTTTACACTTACCTTCTGGTCTAATCCATCTTTATCTTTAACTTTCTCGGGACGCAATGCTTGTTATTTTAACACAGGAGTAATGGTGATCGATTTACAGAGATGGAGAGAAGGCGATTACACAACAAAGATAATTGAATGGATGGAACTGCAAAAAAGGATACGGATCTACGAATTGGGTTCGTTGCCGCCATTTTTGCTTGTTTTTGCCGGAAATATAGCGCCGGTAGATCACAGGTGGAATCAACACGGATTAGGCGGCGATAATTATCACGGTCTTTGTAGAGAGTTGCATCCTGGTCCGGTGAGTCTGTTGCATTGGAGTGGAAAAGGTAAGCCATGGGTTCGGCTTGCAAGTAACCGGTCTTGCCCGTTGGATTCTCTTTGGGCTCCTTATGATCTTTTACAAACGCGTTTTGATCTTGAATCTTGATTACAGTTTTAGAGAATTTGAGTTTAATAATTATAGAAAAATTATAAATTAATAAAGACAAACTTTTCAATTGTTCAAAATGAAGGCAGAGGGAAGCTGTGTTCATAAATTATTGAGTGATAATTATATAATACCGCCATTAATAGACCTTAATTAGAGCTTTTTTTTATTATTTTTTTCTGGCTCTGTACCTGAGAACATCACCATTTTTATAGTTGCAGATATATTATAGACAAATCTGGAGGGAATTGTACACATTATTTATTATCAATTTTCTTCATACATGATTGTGTTGATATCCTATGTTGCTATATATATATTATTTTTTTCTCATGTTGAGATTAAGGCCACATTCGGATTTTCATATACTCCCTTAGTTCTGTTTTAAATATTTTAAAAAGTAATAAATGATATTTTTTTAATATTATGTTATTTACATCAAATGCAATAAATATTTTTATAAGTAATTATAAAAGATAATTTGATCAAATTATTTTTAATTTTATTATAATTTAGGAGAATTAATTATTTATTTTTATGGTATCTAAATTGAAGTTTAAAAAGAACAATTATTGGAACCCAATTATCTGGCCTGTGTAACAATTGCATTGCTTTTGATGTGATAGGGTACTCTTCATTACTTATTACATGAAAATGTATCGCTTATTTGGTGTTTTGTGTTTTAAAATTTCTTCTTTTTCCATTAGCTTCTTTTGGTATGTACATATTGTCTGCCCAAAGCCCAACATTGATGGTTTGACCAAATAATGAGCTTTTCAAATATAAATATTTGATTTTTGAGTGTGGGGTTTATTACATAATTATAAGTTTTATCATGTTATTTGTTATATCAAGTTTCAAATATAAAAATGCTATGTTTCACATAACGAATTTTTAACCATGAGTTAACACTGTTATAAATGTACCTGCTTGGATCAAATTGTTTCTTAGAAATTATAAATTTTAGTTAAAACTTAAATGAAACACTAATAAAGCGTTTCATGTTCCCTGATCTAAAATAATAAATTTATAATTTTTTTTTAACGGCAGATAATCTTTTGTTTTATTAAATTATAAAATCAGAAAAAATTCATCAAATTCAAGAAAATTAAACCCAAGCCAACAGGTTTTTTCTATATACCCGAGTTTGATAAGTAAAAAAAAAATCTGATTATTAAAAACTTCATACATACAGTATAAATTAGACATAATAAATCTCTTCTTGAGAAATAAATTTATAAATTTAAGTAAAAATAAATGCTAAAATATGTATCTTAAACATACACAAATGATAAATTATTAGCTTAACGGTATAATGGGGTCATAATTTAGAGGCGATAGCTCTCAAATGTACAGTTTCCCAAAAATCAGTATGTATTTGACTTTTTAAACATGGGGAGGAGATCCAAGGAAACGTTAGTATCAGATAGACGGAGAGTAGTAGGTCATTGTCTAGTGTGCCATGGTCAAAATCATTGTACCCTACTGGGTCTATTTAATACAAATATATAAATGGTTAGAATTTCAGAAGTTTGATTAACATTAATCTGTATTAGTAAAGTATTTTTTAATATTAATACTCTCTGAGTTTCATAATACTTATTATATTTAAAAAAATAAATTATTTTAAAATACTTATCACATTTGTAGTTTCAAAAACTAATAAACATTTTTTTCCGCATTACCATTTGTATAGAACAAATAATTCCTATTTCAATCTAATGGTTTTTCTTAGAAAATTAATATTAAATAAAGGGTAATACAGTTAACCTATAATTTAGATAAATTTAATAATTTTTTTAAAAAGCGTGATATTTTAAATGTAAAAAAATATGAAATAGAGATTGAAATTTGAATTTATTGTCTAATTTTATATCACTTATCACTAGATTATATTTTGATGTGCAATTCAATTAGTTAAAGTCAGTAAACAAATATATTACTCTATCTATTCTATAAAATAAATTTATTTATATTTTTGTTTAGATTAAAAAAATTAATTAATATTATTTGTAGAATAAATTTTGCCTATTTTGTTTATTATGCATCTATATTAACATTAGATGTTACTTTCAGTAAAGAATTGAATGAGAAAATTGTTGATAACAAATAGAGGTATGTTAAGAATCTCAAAAATGAAATTAACGTATGATTGGTAATAAGTAAAAAGGAAAATAAGTTTATATTTATAGAACGAAAGAAGTATTTTTTTAATTTGAAATATAAAAAAAAAATTATCCAAATAAGCAAAAGGTTTGAAATACAATGACAAGAGAACACATAACGAAGTAGTATAATTATAATTAAAATGTCTAAAAAAAAACATTATATATTATATATTTAATAATTAAAAAAATAATATTTCTTAAACTCTAAAGTACCGATTTTATATTTAGGGATGGGGATCCCAAAGTAGTAGTATCTTGTGTATGTTTCAACCTAAATTTAGGGGATATCATATGATGGCATCAACTAACATGTCCAAAGTCAAAATGATAAATACCCATTTGGCCAGCGATAATCAGTAATTTAATTATGCCATGCTAACGTGTTTCTTTCTTTAATTAATCTTCTTTGTCCTTCCTGCAATTTGTAACTCCCTTGGCAACAAATGTTAGATATATGGACAAAGCTCTAAAATTTGATTTCCATTAAATATATACGTAGGAAGAAACGAAAAGTCTCAACTGTGATTCGGGTCGAGTTAAATGGTCCCGGACTTTTTTCTGTCTCCGTGCTTAAACTATTATTATTATTATATATTTAAAGGATGAAGTTTCCATAAAAAATATTTAAAGGATAAAGTATAGAATCCTGTCTGTCTATTTCATATAAAGAAAACCCTATATTTATCTAATTTGCACACTTTTTCTTTTTTGAGATAATCTAATCTTCTAGGGTTTTTAATACGTATAATCAAGGTTAATTTGCATTAATCGTGGGACTCACAATTTAAAAGTAATTGTCGGTTATCAGTGATGGAAAAGCCTTTCATTATTGAAATTATGTTTTTTTCAATTTATTCTACTACGAGGTCTCAATCCAATATAATAAAGGAAAAATGAAAAAAAAACGTGAAGGCTAAGTAATATGAATGGTAAGACTAAGAAGCGAAAAGAGCAAATTGACTTGTGGTATTACCTATTATAGACAGTAACCACTTTGAAAAACCAAAAGTTTGTGTATTTCCACTCAACTATGACTCCTTGGACAAAAGTCACACTCTATAACCAATCACAATTGGACACAAATGAACTATTGTATCTTTTTCAAACAGGTAACGTTCTAAACCTAGTTATGACCTATCCTATAGATCTAATTAATAAAAGATATAGATTTTTATTAAAATGACCATATTTCATTATAAGCTAGAAATAATATTTAAATTTTTTTTATTAATTTAATCCATGAATAGAAGTTTAAACTCCATATTTGCAAGTATTTTCTACGTTATTATCGGGTTATAATAACCCACGAATCCTCATTTTCACAGAAGGGATATATACATCATATATGCGATGGCTCCAAAGGAAACACGTATGTAAATACTTCATTTTGTTAAATTTTTTTTATTTATAATAATGAAAAATGAAAAAAAAGCATTGCGGATAAAAAAACATTTCAATTATAATTTCAAACTGTTACCTATTAAGTTTTGAAGTAATGCTTCAAATGTTAAATATATTATATCTCTAATTGGTAATTAGTCATTAGAAATCCAGATAATTTTTCTGGACTAAATCCTTAATCTATGTATTTTGTTAAATTATATAAATAAAATGGAATATGTATTATAATTGGAAGACACGGACGCTTTTCCTATAAGAAATCTAAAAAAGTCCAAGACAAGAATATTAATTACTCTTTCTCCTTAACCCATGGGGCTTAATCACTTACAATAAGCTCACTGGGATTAAGGATTATATAAATCTAATACTAGTAGTATATAATAAACGTAATTTACACTTAATTAGAGTATTAAACATCGTGTATTAGTCAACTTTCCACAATTTCACATTTTTTAGCATTTGGAAAGCTAAGAGAAATTGGTTAAAGAAAAATATTGTTTTAATTAGAATAAAGCCCTCTGCAGTAATAGTTTTTCACGTAACCTTTCGATTAAGGTAAAATATAATTTCATTATTAATAATATTCAATAACATAATATTTATATGAGTGTTTATAGTTTGAGAGAACAAATTATTAAGTGTTAATAAAACAATTAACAACTATTAAATAATTAATTCTTTTTTAAAAAAATAAAAAGAAGTCGAAGTTTAGAAATTATATGACAAAAGCATTTAAATATTTTTTTCGAAGTTTGCATGAAATATTCAGATGCGTGTTCGTTTAACAGTATACAAATCTAACTAATTTTGGGTCGTGCTGGAAGATAAAAGGAGCTGGTGCCAAGCGATGCATAGGCTTTTAAACATTCTATCATTAGTCTCGACTTGAAGTAAATCAGTTGAATGCTTTAAGCTAGAAACATGTTCTTGCAAGTGCACTATAATGCTATCACAAATGTGACAACTCACTCATATTCCATTCTGGGTGACTATTAATAAAATCATTAAACAGTGTACTGACGTAATATATAGAAAGGTTTTGCTTTTTCACTCTGTACAATTAAACAAATGTTTAGTGTAATATTATTCTTTGTAGTTAATGATGGGCTTGCCCATCTGACTTGGCTGGCCCAATTCCGTTGGAGCCCAATATGTGGCTTAGTGGGTTTTCCTAGACAACAAGTTGAGAAAAAAGAAAATGCCAAATGTAACATTACTCTCAAATTTTAAAGTATAAGATTATGATTAAAATGACGTGGCTCTGGGGCATTCATAACTTATACTAATACAATTATCTTACACCTAGAATTTTTTTTCAGCGATCATATATAGTATAAAAATTTTTTATATTATATTGTATAATAATAAAAGTTGAAGAAGACAACTAGATGCCATCCATTATCACGAACAGAAACAATTGTTACCCAATTAACGGTAAAAATTTTAAATTTATTAATTTTTCATGCTTAAATGGTAATCAAAATTTGAAATATTCGAGCAATTCCCCATTTCTTGAACAGAGAATTAATAATACACTGGGAAAAGGATCTCTAATGATGATTGATTAAATCTCCAAATTACAAATATACAATATGCTCGATTAGAATTCTAAGATAAAACAGCTTTGCTTGCTTCCATGTAGTCTCCATAGTCTTCTCCATGGGTTATTCTCTTCTTATGCATGTATCTGTAGTAGATGTACTGCAATATGATCTGTCAGAAATATTTGTTAAGGAAATCAAACATCAAATATTTATATAATTATAATTATAAATGGAACAGTTATTCCTTATTAGACCGACTCTGTGTAATTAGGATGGAGGATCTATATCGGTTAATATTAAAATATTTATTACTACTTGTTTGATGAATTTTCCTCTTTCAAAACATAGTTATAAAAGGAGAAACAGAGAAATTGAAGGAAGGATACAAATAAATCAAGTGCGACACAAACTGCAGCATCCAACAGCCATGGCATGTTAGCTTTGATGCTATCCCATTCAGTGGTTCTAACAACAATACTGCAATTCAAGTGGAGAAAATATCATTGCCCATATATATGTTTATGCGAGCGAATAGAAAATAGAGAAAGACAAACCTCAGAACATAAGTGAGATTGGCCACTAATGCAAAGACAAACATGAGAGGATTTAAACCCTACATTATATCAAAATTTAATTATATTAATGTTAATTAATTAACCCATAAATATATTTTAATTAAAGATGCACTATGTAGTAGTAGTTCAAAAGCAAGAGAAGAAGAACGTATGAGAGCATCACCTCAACGCTGCCTCTTTTAATCTGGTCAAACAAATCAACAACTCGATTAGAAATTTAAACAGATTTAATTTTATATAAGTAATTACTAGAAAGTTAATTAAGATTAATTTACATTTAACCAAATTTGGGGGATTCTGCCACCCATATATATAGCTGCCATAAGCCATCCCAACCACTGTCCAAAAGCACTGTGCTCCATTCCACTTCCTTCCTGCATATTATACCATATATATATATATAGAAGTGAGAATTTAATTAATTATATAAAAAAAATAATTTAATTGCAATTACTAAATTGCCATACATGTAAAAGTCTTCTACTGGTAATTCCAGTGTAGGCATAAGTCAATGCCTTACTTTGCAGAGGAAGGTTCACTGATGTGGCTAGAAATGTTCCATAACCAGCCTGAAAATAAAAATTCAAGCGCAGAATTATTTGTAATCAACTTAGAATGGATAATCACTAATTAAGGTTAACACTGGGTTAATAATTGTGATTTTGGAGGCTCACTGATCGAGGAATTGGTCTAGGCTGACTAACTGATTTAACGGAGACGGTTGAGGCCTCGTCATCTGAGGATGATTCATTGTCAAGCCCCATGGCTGAAGGGCCACTTCTTGCTGCTCTAAGGTAACCGCGAAACGGCGGCGTACCACTGCCTGCCATGGATCTAGCTGAACTGAAAAATAAACAAAAGTTAAAGATAATTTAACCAGCAATTAAAGGCACAGTAAACAAATTGAAAGAAATTACTAATATACGTACGTGTAATAATAATCCCTACGAGGAGTTGCTGTACGTGAGGCATTGGGTATGGGAATGCCTGAGTCCCATGATTTGTTTTGCTTCAATGGTTTTTTGTCATCTTCAACCTAATAATAACAATTAATTTAACAAGATTCTTGAATTAAATTGCTAATTAATCATGATTAACAGACTGAAAACAAGAAAAGACAAAAGATCCACAAATCAAAACATAGGTTACCTGTTGATTATCATCAATCTTTTGACATTTCCACCACCTATAGATGTGATCATAGTATAAACCCTGCAAAACTAGCACTATGGTGCTTGTGGTGTATAGCTGCACATGAACCCAAGAAAAGACAAAGAAGAGTTAATAAGTTAATACTAAGAAGGAAATGTATTGTTTTATGTGTAGGATAGTACAATTATGAACAGATACAGAGTTTTATAATTCATGGAAATCTGGATAAAGTTATTCACTGCAAAGAATGCAACCTGTGAGCTTGGGACCATGACATGTGGGTAAACGGGAAACACTATATTTTTTTTATTTTTTTTTCTACTTTCCAATTTTCTTGGCACCTCAAAAATTCTTGATTCAATGGGGAAGATAAACATAAATTAAGTTAAAAAATGCATAGGGAAACTGAAGAGTCATGAAGTATTAAGATCTAACTGAATTAAATTAGTTGCATAGATGTGAAATAATATTTAAAAAGTTATTAAAACGTTAAATTCTATTTAAAATATTGGTGCTCATGTGCAAAACTCAAAACTGAAATCGCAGGCTGTTGAGGTTTTCTGGGTCTATAATCAATTAGACCCCAAAAAGCAATTAATTGAATCCCCAAGTTAACTGTTGCTGACTGCTCTGGAGAACCACTTAAGCTTAAGCACTAATGAAGTTGTAATTATAGATATATTGAGGGATCATTTTGTAAATTTACTGCTGAAAATAAATAACAAAAAAACAAACTGTAGAAAAGCAAACCTAACTAAATAGGAAAAAGCACTTACAATGGCGGTATAGAATTGCGTTGGCAGCTGCATCCAGAAAATTTAAAACGAAAAAAAAATCAGATTACAAAGATAATAATGTATTATATATATAAAATGCAAAAAGCAAGATATGCATCTTTAAATGAAAAAAGGTTTATATAAGTAGAAAGCTTGCAAGTTGCAATATTCATTTTCCGGACCACAAAATCCCCCTTTCAATGTATGATACGCACTCACCGTTGCTGGTTCGAGAAGACATCCCACAAGATTAAAAACATCTCTGCAACAACCGAAAAAAAAAGGATAATAATTAAATATTATGCAATTACTGAAATGCACAGATCAAACAACAAATAAAACTGCAAACTTTAAAAGAAAAATAATTCAGACTGTGTTTGTTTCTGGAGAAAATAGAGAAGAACGTATGAAAGAGAGAGGGAAAGAATTAGAATAAAGAACAAACCCAGCAACCCAAGTTAGGAGAAAAATAAGAGAGACTCCATGGCTGGACTTGGTTCGAAAGTTGGTGATGATTTGAGGGATTTCTGCAACTCCCCAACAGATTAAACTAAGGAATCCAAAACCAAAAGAAAATTCATCTTTTAGATTGCAAAGACAGTCTTTGAAGTATTTCTCTACCCAACCAACACAAGGTTTCTGGTCCTTAACACAGTAAGATAACGACATCCCTCTCTAGATCTCTATCTTAAGCTTGAGAGGAGATAATGAGAGTGTTTAAGCTGCCAAGACTTGGGTTGTTAGGAAGCTGATTATACATAAAAGAAGAGGAGCCTATATAACCTTTTTTTTATCTACACTCTTCTTTTCCAACTTGAAATTTACGGGTCAGTTTAATTTATATATAGAGAGAGACAAAGGAAAAGTTAAAATAATAAAACGCAGTATATATAATGTCGCACGCCACATATTCTTCTCATGTTATAATGCGATGAACCATAGCTTGAGCAGATGAAGCCTATATATGATCATTTTTCTTGTGGGTAAAATTTTCAGACTTACAATTATCATTTTAAATACAAATCGTGTTAAAATCTATTAAAGACGTCCAACCTATCAGCGACAGATATTGCAAATAATTACAAGTTATTACATTAAACTAGGGATGATCATGGTCCGACAATACCGTTTTAAATCAATGAAATTGCAGGTTCCAATCCGTTGAAAAATTTTCGATTCCGATCAGTTCCGGTTGGTTCTTAAAACTAACGGTTCATAATTTTTCAAAATTTTAAAATCGAAAATAGACTACAAATCTCTACTTTTAATTTGATTCCGCACTGTTCCAATTTTGAATTTCACCGATTCTCAATCGATGGTTTTGATTACAAAAATAGAAAAGTGATCATGTCTACATTAAAAAATTGGAAAAGGAGATAAAAACCATAATTTTTTTTTAATTATGATACCTCACCCTGGCCATGTAAGGTAAGGATAATTGGCTGCATATTCTTCTGGTGGATGGCGTTTATTTTAACTTTTAATTCTTATTTATGATAAAGATAGGTGTCCATATTTGACGGTGCAAAAAATTGTAATTGTACAAGACAAAATAAAATTATGCATTTGAAAACCAGCGTTTGTGGGGTTGAACTTGAAGGTTGCATGATATCACAGGTTAAAGCTTCCTTATAAAAAATTTTCATGGCCCGGCTCTTTATTTTCTTTCCAGAAAGAGCCAACAATATTAATAGGGTTACTTAAACATTTTGTGGATTATCTATATAAATGTAATAATTGTTGGTTCTTTTTTCGAAATGTCTCGATTTCTTTTGTTAGTAAGTATTAAACATTTCAGTTTTCTTTTATTAATTTATACATTGAAGGAGCTGAAATTAATAATATTAATGACACTAATAACATTTTAATTTTTAATAATTAATAAATTTAGTAAAATTATCAATATTTTTTCAAACTTCCTTTGATATTTTCTTACATAGTAAAAACAACTGCACAATGGCAACATCGTGGACTTACAATTGCTTCATTAATTTGTTGGGGTCATAGAATATCAATATATATATTAGGTTATCATTTCTATATATTTGTTATATAGATAATTAGTAATTTAGTATCCACATGGTATATTCCCTTACCTGAATTAGTAATTTAGAATATGCTCTGCATCACACTTTTGATACTTTTTGCTCCCCATTTTTATTATTTTAGCGGCTTCAGCGCACTTCATGCTTCAATTTCTTGCAACTTGTTCCCTAAATCTAATAATAATGCATTCATATAAGCAAATAAGATTAATCATAATCTCAATTAGTAGAGTGGTTTGATGACTCATTTCCTCATTTTGCATTATCAATACTCCGATTAAGTGTCACTGACAAATCCAGCATTATTCTTGTCCAAGCTCAGGGGTTCAAAATATTTTTTCCTCACTGAATAGAAAACGAACAGTGAAAGCAGTAGAACACGTGACACTGACGAATTATTGTTGGAAAAGCTGTCATATCGTAAGTGTTTGCTGCTCCATCATCATATATATCTACAAAGACACTCTACTGACATATTTGTCCTCGCTTTTGAGCAAAAACAGCGGCTCCAACCTAAATTATGCAGCCTTGGTCTGTCTCTCCATGAAGTTTATCATGAACCATTCCCATTATTCTGGCCAAGTTCATTCCATCGAACAAGATTTAAGTTTGCCATTGCTGGATTTAGTTCTGCTTCTCTTTATATGGATTGAACCTAGCCATGGAGGTCGTCCAGGTTCGTCCGTAAAATTATTTAAGCATGGTGTTAAGCGTAAATAAGGAAAACTAAAACCCCAAATTAGGAGAGTGGCAAGCAGCCGAGTGAATTTTGAAGTGAGAGTCCTACGACAGGAAAATTGGTCACTGGGGTCGGATGAAGGGAAAGGAAGAGCATGGACAGCCTAATCTTTAGATTGGGACAACCGCAACCTGACAAAGACGGCGACGGTGCGCTGCAACTTTGTGGTTCACTTCTATTTACACGTGTCTCTCTCTTTTAGTCTTATCGTGTCCGCTCTGTACATATCCTTCAACGCATTTTCGGTTCCCGACAGCTTTCCATTTCTTTGTTATAAAATTTAGAGTGAAAATTTAATTAAAATATCAACCTTAAAATTAATTTAGCCAACTGGACGTGGACAGTATTGTCAGATTGGCCTTCTCGCTAAGAGTGAAAAGTCTTATATTTAAATTTTTTTAATCACGAAAATTTTTATCAAATTAATGAATTAAAAATAAGATTATTCATGCATATTTTGTAGTCCATGCTTATGCTAAAACTTTTTTTTTCTTGTACGGATTCTAATGAGATAACCCTCTCTGTTAATTATTTGATATCAATTAAACTTTTTCGTATTTTGTTTGTGTCCTAGAAGGCTTTATCTGCTAAATTGATCAGATTTCCTTCCAGAAGAGAGAAATCAACGCGTACATTTTGTTTTTATTTCTAGACTGGATATAATGACATTGTTTACACTTATCTTGTTAAGGTTTTGCTTTATAGTTACAGTCACTATCTTAAAACAATATTTGTTGTCTCTTCATCTCTCTCGACAGACATCTCTAGGATCGGTAGTGGGCGATGGTTATTATTGTAATTTTACTATCTTCTAATCACTGCTACGTTTTCTTTAACCATTTTCTTGTTTTCATTTTCAGTGCTTGTCTGCCATCTTTTTATTTGCAAATGCATGCAATTGGGAAATAAAAAAAATTTAGGAACCACTCATTCTTGAGTATAACATTTCACGGTATTCTATCTAATCCATTTGAAGATTTAGGCCTCGTTTGGTTGGGGGTAAGTGAAGGGGGAACTTGAAGTTCCTGGAAAGTGATGGACCTCATTATGTTTGGTATTCAAAAACAGTGAAATTCCTGGGAAATTGCAAGTCTAACTTCCTTGGCCGCACGGGAACTTACTTACCCTCCCCAACCCCCTTGCTTTGAAAATAGGTAAAATTCTATTTTGCCATTGAGTGATTAATTTAAAGTTAAAATTTTACCTTTAATTTTTAACACCGAATTCGTTTTTTTTATTTGGTTTTATGTGAATTGATAGATAGAAAGCCCAAAATTTTGAAACTATTGTTTATTCTTTTTTTTTAAGTTATTGTGTGATTAATTTCATAACGAGCATGATATAATATAATTGTAATTATTTTATTTAATAAAATAGTTAAATTATTTTGCTTATATATTGTAGGGGCATTTATGTCATTTTCTATGTCAAATTTTATTAATACATTCTTACTTCTCAAGCATTCAAAGAATCAACCAAATATAATCATATTACACTTTTCGAAAAATTATTTTCCTGGAATTATACTTTTTGAGAAGTAGACCTATTTGAACCAAATAGAAAAAGAGTTCAGCTTGTCGATGATGACAAGGATGGGAAAATGAAATGGGGTAAGAACGAAGCGTGGATGTAGAAAATTATGTGATGGTCATAGTTCCACAACTCAACCAAGACACGGAGTTATCACCAATTTCAATCTTATATATACACACTTAAAATTAGAGATAACTACCATATTGCTGAATCAAAATTTATTAGTATTCAGTTGTATTTGCATGATGTGATACAATGGAATGATTTTGTTAATAGAAATAAGAAAAATGAATATATCATCGAATTCAATAATTTGATGGGTGTGAAATTTATTGTTGGTGCTTTGTATCCTCTTATATCAGTTTATCATTTTGCCATGCAAACTCGGCTTTCTCTTTTTGAATTAAGACAACCCAACCCAACAATAGCAAGCCTGCAATTTAGGGCTTTTCAGTTTTAATTTGCTAGACAAAGCTTTATTTACAAGAGGCAAGGGAACAAAGGCCCAAAACACCTACCTAGCTAGTCTCCCTCGCTATGATCTTCGTCGATGATCGATATTAAAAAAAAAAAATTAAAAAGCCACAAAGAAGAAAAAGGAGGGGTCAGATTAGAAGTTTGGGCACAATCTAGGGTTAGCAATAAAGTCTGCCTCTTTAACTGCTTTATAGCCTTTCTGATTTCCAAAGGCAACCATTTCGATGATTATTAAACAAGGAAATACTAATTAATACTATTGAATAATAAAGAATAGCTTTTCTACTTGGAAATTTCCATTAATTTGCTTTTGAATCTCAATCATGTGTACAAATTTAAAACTCTCAATTTCTAATTTTTAATATTGTCAATCTGTCATATTGTAGTCGAATTTTTTCAATTTTTTTTAATTGTGGAAATATTTTATTCGATTTTCCTCAATTATAAGAATTTTTCATTAATTTAATAATTGGCTTTCTATGAATAATAGAAAAAGAAACAGTCAATTAATATTAATAAATAACAATAAAAGGAATACTAAAGCTTTTTTAGGGGACAATTACTTATATTCCATTCAAAGTGGAAAAAAAAAAACTCACTTTTCTATAGCTTTTTAAAGTTTTAATATATATCACAAACTAATGATAGATAGGAAGTTAATTAAAGAACCAGAATTTTCAAATATTTAAAATTAAAAATCGTGGATTGATTTGTTGATAAGAGACGAAGAATTTGAACTCAAACAGTCTGTCATTTCTTCTTTTTTTTTAACTAACTAATCCAGCTCAATGTTTAATTACAAATAAGATTTTTTCGCTTAATGGGTATTGAATTGAATCTGAAAATTCTTCTTACATACTCAGCGTGATGTGTATTATCAATTGAGTCACAATTCGTAAATTGTTATTATTTCTTTTTATATATATAAAAAAATAAAATAGAATAACTAGCTAATCAAACTAAATGAATTTCTTACGTCTAAGTATCGAGACCACAAAACAATAACGAACCCCACGAATTATAATAATTTGTCTGCTTAATTTGGTAGGCCAAAATGAAGTTTTAGGTCCCATGTTATATATATATGAAACATTTTTTTGTATAACACACTTGTCTCCGGCTTATTGAGTTACGGACAACTATTATTGAGTTAAATATAATTATATTCGTGTCTGTATTAAACTCATAAGAGAACATTCGTCTCCAGCTTATTGAGTTACGTATGACTATTATTGAGTTACATATAATTATATTCGTGTCCGTATTAAACTTATAAGAGAAAACACTCCGAGTAAAAATTTTAAACCCTACTCTCTTATTTAAAAGATTTGAATCATTTTTACCCAGATCAATCCGTTAGTAATATGAAAATTATATTAAACAGAAGGAATTTCTACAAATATCTAAAAGTAGCGAATGAAATATACTTGGTGCAATTTGGAATAATTTTTCAAAGTTGGATAGTAAGGAAATAATTTTTTTTTTTCAATTTTTAGGTAGTAACTCCTCATAATCAATAGTATTGGTTAATACATTACCATATATACTTTACGTGACAGATTGTAAATTACTAAATATATATACCCCACATCATAATTATCATATGACCAATTATTATTGGTTAGTCCATATGCAAAATGCTAACCATTTAGAAATATTATTTTTTCGGAAGAAAGACAATACTCCATCCATCCATAAATATAAGTGTTTAATTTTGTTTAAATAGTGATTAAAAAATAATTAGTGTCCCTAAATTATAATAAAAAATTTGTAATTACATATAGATATTTTCAAAACGAGTTACGAGTATGTTTGTAGATAATTTTAAAACTATTTAAAATTTGTGGACAGAGAAATATTTTTATTATTTTAAAACGTTTTAATACTTGTCCCATCCATAGTGTTGAGGAGATAAGTATTTATCGTATTCCATATTCTACGATCTTTAAGAAGCTGCTACGAACTTTCCTTCCCACTCGGACGCATTTACGTACTTCATCGTCCATCTTTCTCTGCAACTTCCTTGCAATTACCAATTAATAAATCTTCTTCATTATTTAAAAAAAAAAAAAAGTATTTTCTTGGTTTCCTACATCTACTTAAGCTTTGCATGTGAGTTTTTATTTATCCATATCCCTCTGATGGCAAAAGAAAAAATTTGTAAGTGGTTTTCCAACAAGAGTCTTAGGTTAAGCCTCAATCGCCGAAAATCAAAGTCAAGCCACAGTTCTTCTTCAACGTCAAGCTCTCCTCTTTCTCCTAACTCTCAATGCACACCAAAAAACCCTAATATTTCAAGAGAAGATGAGCTAAAGGAGGTATTTCGCCATTTCGATAGCAATGGAGATGATAAGATTTCAGCCCTGGAACTTAGGTCTTATTTTGGGTCAATTGGAGAATATTTGTCTCATGAAGAAGCACAAGCCGTGATTGATGATCTTGATTCGAATGGAGACAAGTTGTTAGATTTTAAAGATTTTTTAAAGTTAATGAAAAAAGAAACATCAGCAAGTGAAGACGAGGAAGAAGATGATGATCTTAAAAAGGCATTTGAAATGTTTGAAATGGAGAAAGGAGCAGGTTGCATAACTCCTAAAGGATTGCAGAGAATGCTTCATCGATTAGGCGATTCGAGATCGTACGACGAGTGTGTTGCTATGATTCATGCTTTTGATATTGATGGCAATGGAGTTCTTGATTTTCAAGAATTTTATCGAATGATGGCTTAATTTAGTTAATTAATAATACTTAAAGCAAGAGGCATGGGGCATATTTGTATGTATATATATGTTGAAAGAAGAGAAAAAAGAAATTAAAGAGGGAAGGAGGGAGGAAGAGAGAAAGAGTATTGAAGGAACTTCTCTTTCTTTCTTTCATTAATTTCTTTTTCTTTTGTTTGGGAAATTCATGCTTGTTCTTCTTGTAAATGAAGTACTTGAGTTCGAAAATAAACCAGACCATATGTGGGTTGGCTTTTGAATCCTATTTATTTTCCTCAAATTCTGATTTTATATCTTAGTGTTTTGGATGTTTCAATTTGTATTCTTTTGTTTCTCTTAATCAAAGTTTGGGAATAGAATGGTTAGTCTACCAAACTCTATATATACCTAATTTTGTGTTGACTCAAAGTCAGCTTATATCAAACCCAATGCTGAACCGGGTTTAGTTTTAACTTTTATGATTTGAAGTGTTGTATCCAAGGCATGATGCACTCTTCTTCTTCTTCTTTGTTTTTTTTTTCCTCAAGAAAACCATGGAATATTACTTAGGATTAGAAAGAAATACATAATTTGATGAATAGAAAATCAGTCTATAATTGTTACATTGTGAGTTAATATAAATCCTCTCATAAAAAAATAATGGGATTGCATTTTAAATCAACTTAAGTGTATTGGAAACTAAGCATTTTGAGATCGCACTAACCATATCGAGCTTGATGTATTCAAAATAATATTTTTAAAATATCCCCAAGTAAAATCAAATTCTTATTTATGAAGATTGAAAAGATGAACACTTTCAGTAAATAAGTTCTAAGATAAGTGTGATTTCAATATGCAACTTATCATTTACAGACCGAGTCTATCACTCTTTATTCATAGACTAAACTGATAAAAATACGAATTTTTTAAAAAATTGTTCATCTTTTATCTTTTTTTTATTTGTCCGTATATGGTAAAATTTTATTTTCATTCGGTTGATTATGGATTTGATCTAACTAAATTAATTCCATCTAAAGAATATTGAACTACGTTGCCACCCATAACATTAAAAGTTCGTACAAGAATTATCTTGAAATGAGTCCACCAATGAATTAAACTAATCAAAATAAATATTTTTTAAAAATTATTTTTATTTTATATTTTTTTCTACTGAATTATCAGAATACTCTCGGGTTTTTTTTTTAAGAAAGTATTTTTCATTGACGCAAACACAATTCAAAATGCATGATTGTAGTTGTAGACTATTTTATGATAAAATTTTCTTTTTCAATATAATAATAGAGTAAGATACTACGATGTACGCTTGAAAAGAAAAGTAGACTCGAAGATGATTTAATAAATTAAGGAATTTGATGTGTTCTGTTTGTTAACCAGAAAAGATTGAATTATGGTGAGAAAGTTAGGTTGTCCCGTGCCATGTGCAAATGCCACTCGCACAAACCTTGAAGCTATAGCACAAATTAAGTTGTGACCTGTAAGGATATCTGAAAGTGCAAAAATGAAAAGAAAAGTAAAAGTCTCATGCAATTCATGACAACATTAATTCACCAATACAGAGGTTTGACAAGCAACCACACCCTTCTTTTTCTCTTTATATTTTTTTAGAACGAAAATTTCAATATCGCATTATTAATAATAATTTATATAAAGATTTTTTTAATTTAAGATATTTCCAAATTATTTTAATTATATTTTCTAATTAAAAATGACTGCCATTGTTTTTTTCTTTTTTTAAATAACAATTTTTCTGTTTAATATGTTTTGAGAAGACAAAAAGAAAGTGTTCTTCAAGTTTGGAGAAAATAATAAAACATCTCAATCATCTCGTTGTATGTTTGATGTGAAGTGAAGCACTCAAAAGCATAGTGAGTAATGTTTATTTGGGGCACTCAAAAGTCAATCAATTTTGGATGATTTTGCGAAGCTTCCATACAATTTCCTTCCAACAAATTGCCAGTCATGGTTTCACTTTCATCGCATCACATTGAACTCCATGCAGTCTCTATTTCACAAAATAATAACAATAATAATCTCGTATCAACAATAATTTTTCTAGTCCTAAATTTGAGCAATGAGGATTTTAGAAAATGTATTCTTGAACTCCTTAAAAAAGACATTACTTCTATTATTCATAATTTTTGGTGGTGTAATGTTTAAACTAATTATTTTGACAGAGATGGTGATGGAAAGATTTCAGCTTTCGAACTTAGGGCTTATTTCGCTTCCATTGGATTTGGAGAGTATGTGTCATATGAAGATGCTGAAGCGATCATCAAGGAGCTCTTGATACTGATGGACATGATTTGTTGAACTTTCTTGATTTCTTGAAGTTAATGAAGAGAGATGATGAGGAGGAGGATTTGAAGAAAGCTTTTGAAATGTTTGAGTTGGAGAAAGGAGATGGGTGTATAACTCCAAGAGGGTTGCAAAGGATGTTGAATAGGCTTGGAGATTCAAAATCTTCGGATGAATGTGTGGCTATGAATCAAGTTTTTGATACTGATGCAAATGGTGTTCTTGATTTTCATGAGTTTCACCAAATGATGGTACAATCAATTATTAGCATAGCTTTGCATGTAGTTTTTCTTCTTCTTCTTCTTCTTCTTCTTACTTTTTTTTTTTTTAAATATAAGCTCTGTATAGAGTTAACAATGGTCAAGTGCTTACTGTATAATATTCTGACATTACTTGTTAATTATGTATAAGTTTCTGAGATGTACTCAATCTTATGTGTTCTATTATAATTTGTTTCCGCTTGCTTTACTCTTCTTCTTCTTTTTTTTTTTTTGAGAAAGCTGTACTCTTCTTTTTATTTTGCTTCCAAAGGTTTATTGTAAGGGCACCGATACATCACTCGACTCGCGACAACGTAGGAGCAATATTTAAGAATTAAATGGGCCTCCGATGCCAGGTGTTCAATACCAATACACAATGCTATACTTGGATATAGACGAGAATTGTTCAAAATAGCAAGGGTAGGATTGGAAAGAGGGTGAGAGGACAGGTAATTGAGGGGCCAAGTAAGATTAGAGGCAAAGACTGTAAAATTTCATAAACATGAGAGAGTGGGGAGGGAGAAACCGAAGGCCACAATTCATGTAAAAATATTGTTAGAGAAGGAGATCAAGGCTGGACGGATAGAAACGAATTCCCCATACCAAGAGAACGGAAAATGATAGGATCAAAGTCCCTTGAAAGTAAAAAATATATGCCTTTAATTCCTCTCGAGTTAGATCGGGAAAGATCTCTTAAAGCCACGACGTCGATCCTTTAGGGCAATAACCACCGATTCTTTACACTTCTTGCGGCTCCAATTGAAATACAGACTCTCTATTTATTTTGCCTCAACCTTTTTCTTTTTATTTTTCTCTCCGGTAGCATGTATTTTACAATTTTAGTTTACATCTTTTTTTATTTTCACTTATATGTTTTACTCTTTTAACTTTACACGTATAACAGTATTTTCCTCACATATAATTCTACATCAAACATGTAGGATCCAAAATATTTTTTAACAGGTTATTTTCACTGGAAGAGCTTGAACTATAAGGGTAATCACTTAATGGGTATTAATTTCAATTTGTATCTATAAAATGCCTAAACTCACCAATTCGTAACAGTAAAATGTCTATCGCCGAAATTGTGAAATTTCAATGGCCAGATTGCCATGTATTTCACGCATGGCATTTTTTTTTCATGTCAGCATTTTTCTCTCTCCTCCATCAATACTCCAAACTGTGTCAAAAATATTCGTTAGAGGGACGATCGGAGCAGAGGAGTCACCGGAGCTGGCCAGAACCGAGCATCGGAAGCAGAGATGGCGTCGAACAGTGGAGCAGCGACTTAGATAGTGTCTGAGAGCTCCCATCGACACTGGATCACGAGGAACATCAACTGAGATCGCACGCCTGACGCCTGGAGATGGTGGCTGAAGTCTGAGTCATGGGTTGCTGTCCAGATTGCGCGCGGAGGAGAAGGGAGGAGCTACTATCGCTGCGACGCGGTGGAGGTGTTGGGTGGCTGGAGGTGGTTGCGACACTGGCCTGGTATAATACCCCGAAATTTTTATTTCGAAACATTCCCATTTAAATTTAAATTGTAAATTATTAGCCAATAATATTACACCACGTAATATTATGGGGACCGAAAATCATTTTGGTTCGCCCAAAAATTTATTGAATAACCGTCAATCGAATAAAATCGGACCAATATTTTTTTAATTGGACCGAATTAATTTAAATTAGACCCAAATCGGATATTTTTGAAAAACACTGTGCGTCACTATTTTTTTCTCCCCAGCAATTTACCTTGGACGGTTTGTTTTTATTTAATAATTAAAAAAAAACTTTATAATATTTTTTTTTTTTATTATTATTATTTTATTATTATTTTATTTTTTTTCTTTAAATTGTCTCCTTCTTCCTCCCGACGCCACCTCCATCACAGCCAGCCTCCTCCTTGTACCTCCACCACAACCACCGTGTCACCATCTCCTCCTCCTCCTTCTCCTTCTTCTTCCTTCTCTTCTCTTTCTTTCTTTCTTTCTTCTTCTTCTTCTTCTTCTTCTTCTTCTTCTTCTTCTTCTTCTTCTTCTTCTTCTTCTTCTTCTTCTTCTTCTTCCTCGCTGTCCCTCTCTGTCTCTCTTTCTCGTTGCCTCTGTTGCAGCAGCTGTCCGCCACAGCAGCATCCTCCACCTCCTCCGCACCTGCAGCAGCACCGCCATCTCCAGCCACGAGCTCCTCCTTCTTTGTCTCGCGCCTCCACGAAGACAGCAGCAGCTCCTCTGCATCGCGCGACCAGCCAGCCTCAGCCACAGCGCCACTCCTCCTCTCTTCCACGAGCAGCAGCGCCGCTCCGCCTCTGTCTCCCTCTCTGCAGTGCTGCTGGACCACCACAGGCCGCCGTGAGCAGT
>CANUEX010025523.1:0-43595 GCA_948099535.1 Jatropha multifida | reverse complement strand
TTTTAATTTATTAATTTATTTTATTTTTTATTTTTTATTATTTTATTATTTATTTATTTTAATTAAATGGTTTCGGTTCAATTTGAACTGATTTGGTCTAACCCAACGATTTAGCCTATTTTCATTTGATTTAAGGGTTTTTCAACTGAGTTAAACTATTTAAATTCAGTTTTCGATTCGGTTCGCGGCATAAAATATTATTTTTGGTCAATTCTCATTGGTGAAAATTTACAATTAAATTTTAAATAAACATTCTTTTAAAAATAAATTAATGAGTTATTTCAATTAGAAACTAGACATATAGATATTTCTGATGACATATGGTATATTAAAATCAAACTTTAAATGTGCTAGAACAAGCAAAAATCATATGCAAGATAAAAGCTAAAAATTGAATCATATGAACAATGATGTATGATTGTACTCAAGCTTTTAAAATTCATGTGATTAATATAAGTGTAATTTTATTAGTCATAGGATCTGCTAGCATGTATTTAGTTGAAATATGCTCTAATTTTATCTATATCTCTTTTTACCATCTCTTGAACAGTGAGAAACTTCATTCCGATATGCTTAGAGCCACTTGAGCTTTTATTATTATTAGAGAAAGTATCTTGGCACTTAAATTATAACAATTTCAACAAGGGGATATATCCAATCATTTTTTTCTTTATATTATTTTTATATTATAAAATACTTTTATTTTAATTTAAGTTTCTCAATATCAAATAATTTGAAGATAATGTACAAACACATAAGTACAAATTTTCATGTATGATTACAATCATATTGTTTTTTAAAAGGCTTAATCACAAAAAAAAGCCTGAATTTATGAGTGTTTCAAATTTTGGTCAATACTTTTAGTTTTATAAATCAATACCTTGTACTTATTTTTCTTTATCAATTATGGCCTATATCTAGAGTCTGTTAATGTTTGCTGATGTGTCTGTTAGGGTCCAATTTTTTTTAGATCACATCCACATGGACATGCTACGTAAGAAAGATAATTAGAATGTAAAAGGTTTACTCAACAAAAAAAGCCTGAACTAATGAGTTTTTTTACAATTTGGCCAATATTTTTTATTTTGTCAATCAATACCTATACTTATTTTT
Organism: Jatropha multifida; assembly: GCA_948099535.1. Taxonomy (NCBI): domain Eukaryota; kingdom Viridiplantae; phylum Streptophyta; class Magnoliopsida; order Malpighiales; family Euphorbiaceae; genus Jatropha; species Jatropha multifida. The sequence goes on along the minus strand of CANUEX010025523.1, from coordinate 42,482 downwards.
CTTTGTCAATTGTGGCTTCCGTTTAGAGTCTGTTAATATTTGTTGATGTGTCCGTTATTTGGTCCAATTTCTTTTTAGATCACGTCCACGTGGATATGCCATGTAAGAAAGTTAATTTGAATATAAAAATACATTAAACGATATCATTAATCAAATACATAAAACATCAATGGTTTTTTTTATATCTTTTTTCTTATAGTATTAATTTACTATATTATTTATAATATTATTATCTATGTATTTAAAAAATGATTTTTAACATTAATAAAATAAAGTTTAATAAAAGAATAATTTTATATTAATAAAATAAATTTTCAATAAATAAAAAAACTATATCGAGCCTGCAATGAAATGCGGGTGAATTTAACCTTTTTTTCTATTTTGAAGGTGGTGAATTTAACTTGTATTAACACAATATGAATATATTATAAAGATATATTTATAATATAATATAAGAATCACTGTTGCTAGCTAATATTTAAAAATACATAATAAAAAAACGTTAAATCATTGTAGTTTGATCACAAGTTAACAAAATAAAAAATAAAAGAATAAACTAGTTTGTTGGATAAAAAAAATGTAATTGAATCTTTATACATGGGATGGTTTTAGTGTTGTATACTCAAAGCTACCCCCGCCAGATTCATTACACGAAGAGAAAATTACAAATGGGTCCTTAGCAAATTATAAATAGATCTCTAAATGAAATACCGGCCAATCCCTATTTCAAATATGATCTATCACTTTGATTTGCTCAAAAATTGAAAATAAATAATAAAAATTAGGTACATTGTCAAAAAATAAGAGAGTAGTATATGAGTTCCATAAATTTAGGATAAGTTTTCCTTTATGAAAAAAGAAATTTTGTTATTAAAATAACTAAATTTACCAATTCACACCAAATTCATTTTTTTTGTCTTTTTTTCAATTTATGACCACCAATATATGAGATTTCAATGGCTCGAACTACATCGAACTCAGAGTATTGGAATGTCCATATAAGAGCAACTTTCCTAGAGTAGCAATTTCCATATCAAGGCTTGAACAAAAAAAGAATCTCAACCACTTTATCTCAATCAACATTAATGCAATTCACGTCAATTATTCAGTTATAACTAAATTGTTATTCAGTTATAAAATAGTCCTTGGCTAATTACATGATGTTCACTAATAAAATATGTAGTCTATCAGATGACCCTTACTAGTTCTTGGATATTTATGTCCAAGTTAAGCAATATAAGAGGTTATCTGAGAAAAGATCCAATCTTGGCCCATATGTTGGAATTAGACCTGCAAAAAGGCCCACCTTGACATGTATGACGAATGGATAAGAGTCCTTTTGGCTGAAAAATTTGAATTTTGGTGCCATAAATGCTTTGTCTCTTCAATAATTGTGCTCTTCTTATATAAGGTCTTCAACTTCTTCATTTTGTTACTTCATTATACAAGATCAAAGTCTCTCTTTAAAAAGTTTAAGGAATTCTCTCTCTAAGAATCCTCCTGCAATAAAATGTAAACCTCCTTTTTCTTGTAAAAATAAATTTCAAGTGATTGTCATAAGGTAAGGTGACTATCCCCTCCATCTCATCTTCCTCCTTGAGTTTTAGGTCCATTTACATTGAATCAAGCTCGTCTATATAAAAATACCAAGGGTTCGACCTATCAGGATAGTCATCCTTGATCAAGTAGTCCCATAAAGGATAGAATAATCTTACCCTGCTTGAGCTGAGGGTCAGTCTCTCACTAAACAACTTGAAAAGATAAAGTTTAGGTTTCCCAAAACTTTTCAATTATGCAATAAGAAGAATTGGAAGAGATATGGGTTAAGTATAAGATACTAAAAAAGTATTAAGTGAGCCTACTAATCTCCACTATGAAGGCCAATGATGAGCATGGGCACACCATCTTCCCCTATACAGGAAGATTTAAAGGTTGTGTTTAGGTTTTCCCTCCAAAAGGAGCTGAATGATTTCTTGAACAAGTACGGTGTCACTATTAGTTAGGTGGCGTAAGAAACCTGAGGATTTTACTTGGATTGTCTATCTTGACACATCAAGAAGGCTTCATTCTAGTTCCCCAAATTGTAGACATATTATATACCTTCACAACTCGAGAAAGGGAAGACCATTTACATTTGTCCACTCAGCCATGCCATAGTGCCATTTGGAAAAAAAAACTTCATTAAAAGGATGATAAAAGCAAAAAATCTTTGTTGTGAGTCAATCGGGTGGGTGTTGGATTCCTACTATGTGTGCTTCAATAATTTTGTAGATTTTGAAGAAAGAGAGTTTATTTCTTTGTATTGTTATATTCTCTATACAATTTCTATTCTATATATACATAAAAGATGGTTCTAATATGGTAGTAATCCAAATAGGAAAAAATCCTAAACTAGGAAAGACAATATTCTCTTAATTACACAAATCTCAACACTGCCCCTCAAGTTGGTGCAAAGATATTACACATGCCCAACTTGCAAACCAAAGGATGAAACAACTTGCTACTCAAGCCCTTCATGAAAACATCAGCTAATTATTCTTTTGAAGCCACATAGGAAACTTTCATGGAACCTTCAACTATCTATTCTTTTATAAAGTGACGACCAATCTCTATGTGCTTAGTTCGATCATGCTGGACTGGATTATTCATTATACTGATGGCTGTTTTACTATCACAAAACAAGGATGTATATGTTGTTTCAAACAACTTTAATTCTTTCATCACTCTACGCAACCATATATATTCATAAATTCCTTATGTCGTGGCTCTATACTTGGCTTCTGCAATGGACCTAGCAACCACAGTTTATTTCTTGCTTCTCCATGTGACTTAGTTTCCACCAAGAAAAACACAATAACTTGAGGTCGATCTTCTATCATCAAGGGAACTAGCCTAATCTGCATCCGTATAGCCTTTTATTTTCAAATGGCCATGTTTGGAAAATAACAACCCTCTACCTAGAGCTAATTTCAAATATCTTAAAGTTCGATGCACACCTTCTAAGTGAGATTTCTGAGGGTCATGCATGTACTGACTCACCAGACTAACAACATAGGCAATATATGGTTTAGTATGGAAAAGATAAATCAGTCTCCTAACCAATCTCTAATATCTACCTACATTGACTAGACTTCCCACTGCAGCTTGAAGCTTGTGATTAGCTTTAATGGGTGATTCTACGGGCTTACATCCCAACATACCAGTTTCTTTAAGGAGATTAAGAATATACTTTCTTTGAGAGATAAAAATTCCTTTTTCAGATCTAGCAACTTCAATTCCAAGAAAGTATCTCAACTTTCCCAGATCCTTAATCTCAAACTCCCTGGCTAACAAATTTCTCAAGTGAGTCATTTCTTCTTTATTATTCCTTGTCACCACTATATCATCAACATGAACAATAAGTAACGTGATCTTACCTGCATGATGTTTAATGAACAAGGTATGATTAACATCACTTTGAATGTACCCAAAAGAAAGCATGGCTTTACTAAACCTTTCAAACCATGCTCTTGGTGACTGTTTTAGCCCATATAATGACTTCTTCAGCTTGCACACTTTCCTTATAGTCTTATCATCAACAAAATCCTGGAGGAATCTCCATATACACCTCTTATTTTAAATCACCATATAGAATGGCATTTTTAACATCAAATTGATGTAGTTCCCAATCAAGGTTGGCTGCACAAGACAATAAGATTGTAATAGTGTTCATCTTGATTAGGGGGTCAAATTTTTCCTGGTAATCCATTCGATAGGTCTGATTGAATCCGCTGGCAACCAATCTAGCCTTATACCTCTCGATTGAACCATCTGCCCTATGTTTAACCATGAAATTATAAGATCTCATATCTCATTTTTTGCCAAAGCTCTCATCTCTTCAACCATTGTATCCTTCCATTTTGAGTCCTGTAATGCCACTTGCCAATCCTGCGATATAGAATCAGAAGAAACAAACAAAAAAAAGGCTCTATAGGAAGGGGATAGAGCATTATAGGAGATAAAATGAGAGATGGGATGTTTAGTGCATGTTCTAACTCCTTTTCTAAGAGCAATAGGAATATCAAGGTTATTGTTAGAAGGGCTAGAATCAAGATTAGAATTAGAATCAATAGGGATTAAAGAAGACTCACCAGGTTCTTGTTCTTCTGTATTTTCAGAGACTGAAATTGGAGAGGACAGTTGATCAGAGGTCTCATGCTCGATGGTTGCATCTGTATTAGTCCATCGAGTGTAGGTTTTCAAATCAGGTCTTTCCAATCTTCCTAGAGTTTTGGGTGGTTGGTCTCTCTTATTATCTGTTTCTATTGGAATCTCCCCCTGGAAAGGAATGTCGTCTATCACCTCTTCCTTTTGATATTTCCCCCCTTGAAGAGGTGATTGGACATAAAAATAAGGCTCAAATTCTCTAAAGGTAACATCCATACTCATAAAATATTTTCTAAAAGGAGGATAATAACACTTGTATCCTTTTTTAGCAGTAGAGTAACCAACAAACACACACTTCAAGGCTCTAGGATCTAATTTACTTAGACCATTCTGATGAACAAAACAAACGCAACCAAAGACTTTAGCAGGCACAATATAAGAATTTTTTCCTTGAAGAACCTCTAATGGAGTTTTAAAATTCAAAGTATGAAGAGGCATACGATTGATAAGGTAAGCAGCATTTAAAATAGCATCCCCTAATATGATTTGCAAAGATTCATAGTAAACATAAGTGACCGAGCTACTTCCAATAAATGCCTATTTTCCTTTTAGCTACTCCATTTTGAGCACTAGTATTGACATAACTAGTTTGATGTATGGTACCATTAGAATCTAATTAGGTATGAAAAACTGTATTCATATATTCAGTACCATTATCAGTTCTTAGAATTTTAACATGCGTATCAAATTGGGTGCAAATCATTTTATGAAAGTTCTAAAAACACGAAAAACTTCATCTTTTGTTTTCATCAAATAAACACAAGTCAATCTAGGGCAACAATCAATAAAGGTCACAAACCATTTATAACCCGAAAGAGAGATAGTTTTAGTAGGACCCCATACATCAGAGTGAATAGTAGCAAAAGGAATCAAGATTTTATTATTAATTGGAGGATAAGAATACCTAGTGTGTTTGACAATTTCACAAGCATCACATACTAAAGAATCCAAATCACACTTAGTAAGCAAAGTGGGAAACAAACTTCCTAAAATAGAAAAAGAGGGATGGCCTAATCTCATATGCCGTTGAACAACTTCATGGGAAGGATTTCTAGGAGTTCCTAACAAAGTTTGACTGGTATCTGGATTTAAAAATCGAAAAACGTCATCCAACAGATACAGCCCATCGCCCAAGCTACCACTACCAATCATTCTCTCCGTGTTCAGTTCCTGAAAAATACAATGAGTAGGGTAAAAGGTTACTTTGCAATTAAGTGCTTTCATGGTTAAGCTAATAGATAACAAATTAATGGGAAATCGAGGAGCATAGAGAATAGGAGAGAGTTTAATATTGGAAGTACAGTCAATAACACTTGAGCCAGAAATAGGTACAAAGGAGCCATCTGCAATATGAATTTTTTTGTGCCTTGATACTTAGAATATGTGAGAAAATATTTTATAGAGCCTGTTGTATGTTTATTTGCTCCTAAATCTATCACCCAAGAGGGTTTTGCAATTTTCGCAAGAGAGGTAAGAAAAGCATTACTTGAATTAACAAAATTAGAAGCTGCAACGGAAGAGGAAGAATCAAGCTATGACAAAAACCATTTCAAGGATTGAATTTCCCTATAAAAAAAGCTACCAGTAGTAGATGGTTCCTCAGACAAAGCTCCACTATTAGATACGTGTGCCTATGGTCTAAACGAACTGACTCGCTTCCCTCTATGCCCTTTAGTTAGGCGTCCATTTAATTTCCAGCAGAACTCCTTAGTGTGCCTATTCTTCCCACAATAGTCACAAAACAAATGATCTTTATCCGAAGAATCTCCCTTCGCATCCTGTATATGTTCTTTTGCAGAATTTGCAATCAACCATGCTTTATCCATTATAGATCTGTGAACCATGGCACTCCTACTAGTGTCCTCTTGCTGTACAAATGAGTATGCCTGTTGCAAGGATGGAAAAGGATCCCGTCCAAGAACCTGTACTGTAATCTAATCATACTTGTTATTTAGGTCTGCCAAAAAATTATACACATTCTACCTCAATCAACTTTCGAACTTGAGTCACATCATCAGCACATTTTGCTTGAAATTCTTGGTAATAGTCCAGTTCCTGCCATAACCTGCTAAGTTCAGCAAAATATTGAGCGATAGTCAGATCTCCCTGCTTGGTTTCATGAACTTTCTGTGACAATTCATACCTCTGAGCATAGTTTCCAGTTTGCGAATAAGTCTGTGAAGCAGCATCCTATATTTTCTTAGCGGTATCAAGAAGTAAATATCCTCATGAAACGGAAGGCTGCATAGAATTTATTGGCTGAGACATAATAAGGGAGTTCTCTAATTTCCATTTATTATAACCTGGATCTGTAGGAACTGATTTTGGTGCTCCACCATCAAGATATCCTTACAGACCTCTAGCCTCAATGAATAGCAAATAGGACCGAGACCAAGCCAAGCAATTCGTGCCATCTAACTTCATTAGGCTAATCTAAAGTAAAGGATTCTCAGAGTGAAAAATCACATCTACCTTTTTTTCATCAACCATACTGTGAATCTAAACAATTCAATAGCTAATTTAAATGGAATACCAGGACCAGAAATATTGCAGACAGGGGCAGTAGTGGCGTATGCAAAGGAACCAACAAAAATAAAAAATGGGATTGAGTGACCAATGGGTCAGGGTCGCAGCACCAAAATGAAGCCACTGGAGCAAGAATCGTCGACAAAGGTCACTGAAAAACCGCCATACGTGCCAACGTGTGAGGAAAGGCTAGAATCCTCTAGCGACGCGTGTGCAAACGCACGTGATCAGACGACAACGAGCTTGAGTAGGAACGGTCGATTGGCAGTTGCTCCTCCTTTTAAAGTGGGCAGTGACGATCAAATACCCCCCCTGGTGGCGCTGCTTGCAAGTCAGCCCTGTTGCGAAAAAATGCAGCCTTGCTCTGATACCATGTAGATTTTGAAGAAAGAGAGTTTATTTCTTTGTATTGTTATATTCTCTATGCAATTTCTATTCTATAGATACACAAAAGATGGTTCTAATATGGTAGTAATCTAAATAGGAAAAAATGCTAAACTAGGAAAGACAATATTCTCTTAATTACACAAATCTCAACAAATTCACATACCCCCACGACCTAGAACAAAGGGAGATGGAGTGTGTGGAGAAATTAAAGAAGTGGGTGGGTGATCCTAATAGATGCTCATTTGGAATCTACATTAAAGAAAAATATCCAAAAAAAGGTATGTTTTTTACAAAGGTATTAATTGTGTTATATGACTGAAAGTGGGTTGTAACTTATGTTTTTCAGAGGTCGAATACATAATTTGATCGTTGTACTTTGACATAAAAGTCATTTGGCCACTTAAACTTTAAAAGTGACCTACTGGCCCCCTACAGTTATTTTTTTGAAATTTATGGACACTTTGCCATGTCAAAATTTAGGAAGTGCTACACATTGGCTAAGTAAGCGAGTGATGTCTAAGAAGAGTATTTGATTTGGCAGATTTTACATGCCATGTCATCAATTTTGGTCAAATAATAATTAAGTAATCCAATAATAAAATAAAATTAGGTCAAAACAATTTTGTTTTGAAATGGAGAAGCAGACGCTCTCTTCCCCTCAACCTCAACCTCTCTCTTCATCTCTTAGTGCTCTCGATCCCTCTCTCAATCTCTCAGTGCTCTCGATCCCTCTCTTAGTCTCTCAGTGCTCTCAATCCCTCTCTTAACTGAAGTGAACCCATCATTTGTCCTGCGATGGACATACCCATTGATTACATAATCCCCAATTACTCTTGTGGTGTCACAGCTGTGATGAAGGTGTCATGGACTAAGGCGAATCTTGGCAGGCGATTTTTTGGGTGCAGGAGATTCAGGGTGAGTTGATTGTTTTATTTATTATTTTTTATATAATTATTTGTGTAATGAAAATTATGGAGACACAAATTTGAGGACTATTTATTTCTGTATAGAGGGAGGGGGCGTGCAATTTCTTCCAGTGGGTCGATCCACCGATGTCGGAGCATGTGCAAAATGTCATATTAGGTCTGCTGAGAAAGATAAGGGATTTTGATGAAGAGAAGAAGAGAAACAAAGCAAAAATGTTGACGGTCATCTTTTGGGTGGTGGTTGTGTTTTTTTTTCTTTGTTTTAGTCAAACGTATAACTTAAGCACAAGTAGTTCATGTACTGAGAAGAATTGATTATGTTAGGGCAATACGTTGGGTAGTGTTGTGGTTTGTTGTTATTGTATGTAGTTTGAATGAGTCCTAAAGGTGATTTCAGGTTATTTTGTACTGAAAATGCAATAATGAGAATGAAGACCCTATTTTGAGTATATGTTTTAAAGTTGTTTCTAATTTTCTGCATCTATTAGTGTTGGAGTTTTACATGAATTCCTGTTAAAACGATAAATGGGTAAAGAACAAAAAGATTGGAAAAAAAAAAATAGAATTTCCCTAAGTTGCATAAACTAATGTAGCAACATTTGTAATAAAATACTGGATTAGTAATTTGATAATAAATATAAAACAAGTCATTGTAATATGGTTATACCAATAATCCAAAAAGCAAATTTAGTACAGTTGCTGATCAAGGTTACATCACAGTTGATTAAACCTAACCAAAATACAGTCAAAATCACAAAATAATAGAATAACATCCCCTAACTACTTAAAACTGGTATGTGTTTGATGTTTGCTTGCTTGTGATGCTTGACTGCTGCTTCCTTGGCCTCTAGTTTGCATTCTTGTCCTCTGCTGCTGCAGTTCCCTTGCGGTGGTGGCATTTTTTCCCTTCCATTTTAGGCCTGGGGGTCTATATCCAATATCCCCTATCACCACAGCTGAGCTCTTAAGTCTACCAGCATTGGCCATAATCTTAGCTGCGGTAACTGAACACTGAATTAAATTATAGTAGTATTAAGCACTCATTTGCATAATTAACAACAACAATAGCAAATCATACACAACAATAAGTCACACACTACAATAAATCAAACACAATAGCAAATGATAGACAATAATAAATTACACACAATAATAAATCACACACAAAAAATGACACACTATAATAGATCAAACACAGCAACAAATGATAGACAACAACAAATCACACACAACAAGTCACACAGTACAATAAATCAACCACAATAGTAAATGACAAACAATAATAAATCACACACTACAATAATATATGACAAAGAATAACAAATCACAGAGAACAACAAACTCGATAAGTTGTGCATCCATTTCTCTCATTTATATAAACTCCCATTCCTCTAGGTGCAGATGCCCTCTTGGCTTATGAAGCCATAGTTGGTTCAGTATATCTTTTTTTATTTGACTCTTATTGTGGTTGTGGTGCAAGTGTGTTTTTAGCTCCTTGTATGGCTTGCTCTACTTCTGCACTTGCATTTCTTTGTGTTTGTCTAGATTGCTCTATTGATGCACTTTCATTTCTTTGTCTTTCTACTGAATGCTCTACAACTACACTTGAAAATATGCCTCTTATGGAGTGAGCATTACTTGTAGTACCACTCATTTGAGATTCAGTGGACACTGGAATGCCCATTTGGCTTAGCATCTCATTATTAATTGGAATATATTCACCAGCCTGTAACACAATAAAAAATAAAATAAGTTATTTGGTAACAAAATAAACTAACAAAGTACCAACAAATTAAAACTACATAACAATACCTGACTTGACATTCCTTGCTTCTGAGGGCATCCCCTTTTGTTATGACTTATGTTTTTGCATAAAGAACAAGTCATTTTCACTCCTTTTCTTGGTGCTTTGTCGATTTTCCTTTTGGGTTCATCTTTGTCCCTCCTTCTGCAAGTTTTCTTCCTCCCTAACTTTTTCCTCTCCTCTTTTGGTGGTAAGATAATGGGATTATTTGACTCAGGCCAAAGTTTCATGCCTCTCACTGGTTGTATAAAATATCCATATGACTTTAAATACATCTCCTTTCTATACCAATGCATCACATAATCCTCAGGAGTCAATCTTTTATGGTTCATTGCACATATAGCATGCTGGCATAGGATTCCCTTCAATTCCCATGCCCTGCAGGAGCATTGTAATAGATTAAGATCAACCACATGCTTGTATTCCCCTTCCACAATCTCAAAACCTGCATCTCCATTCCAAGTGGGCTGACACTTCATTACTAATAACTTATGAAGCTCTAGTTTCTCCATCACAGTAGGAGCTATGTCACAAATCCAAGTGTTTGTAAATTCTTGCATTACCCTAATTCTGTTTATAACTTGCACCCTAATATCCTCTAACATTGAGATAATGGACTTGAATCTTGCACTCAAAATCCAAACATTGAAAGTTTCTGCCATATTATTCTCTACCACATCACATCTAGTATTTGCATTAAAAAAAGCCCCACACCATCTCTCATGATTATAATACAGTAGGTCATCAACAATTCCAGTTCCTAATTTCTCCATTTCTTTTAACTTGTCTTTCAAAAGCACCTCAAAAGGTGCTCTTACAACCTCCCAAAATTTCCTCCTTCTATCTGCACCCCTCCATTTTTTAGCCCAATTGCACTAGATGTGTCTAGCACACATTCTGTGTTCAATTTCAGGCAACTCTTGTAAAATAGCCTTATCAAGACCCTATATTAATATGAAAACAATAAAATGTCAATTGAACAAACAACCTAAAAACATGAAAATAGATGCAAACTATAAACTACCACTTAAATAAATAAATGCTAATGGCAAAGCAAATGCATTTATATTGAAATAATTTACTTAAAAAGAAAAATCAGACTGTTGTACTTTCTGCATATTTGTGACAACACACCATCCATTGCCACTGGTTATATGGAGATCCATCTTCAAATTAGATACAAACTGCAACTAGTTTTTTGTGTTCTCTGTATCTACAACTGCCCAAGCAATGGGGAACATCTGATTGTTCCCATCCTTTAACACAGCCACAAGCAACTGACCTCCTACTGGACCTCTCAAGAAGAAGCCATCCAACCCAATAACTTTCCTACAACCATCTAAGAACCCTTACTTGCATGCATAAAGACACATGTAAAGTCTCTTAAACCTCTGTCTACCATCATCCAACTTTTTGCATCTTGCAAAGCATGTAGACCCAGGATTTGTCCTTAATATCTCATCACAGTAATCATGAATTCTAGCAAACTTCAATTTGTAATCACCAACAACCTCCTTTAAAACTTTCATCTTTGCTCTGCTACACACTGTCCTCCCAACATACACAGAAAGTTGGTCTTTATAGAGGTCCTAAATATCTCTGATCTTGATTCTTGGCTGTGATATTATCCTTTTACGAAATACCCTTGCAATGAATTTAGAGTTGCAGAGCTTGTTTTTGTTAGTTCTATAACACTTATGCTGTGGATTGTATGTCTTAATAATGAAATTTTGAGTAGCACTGTCTTTGCTAGCAAACAGTAACCAAGGGCATCCTTATCTACATTTGGCCCTTAGCCTTGTTCTCTTATTTGGCCTCAATGTCAAGTCCACACCCCCTAACAACAACATACTTACTTGCAACTTTTCTAAATTCATCTGCATTCTCAAAAACCATCTCCAATTCCCAATAAGGAACTTCTGTTGTTGGATCATAGGGTAACCTCCGCTCTCTTGCTGGATCATAGTGTAACCTCCGCTCTCTTGCCTTTCCCCTCCCTAGATTACTAACATCTCCCCTCTATTTGCACACTTGCCTCTCCAATATTCTCTCCTTGCACACTGGACCATGCACTGTTTCTTTCTTGCATATTTGCCCCAACCCCTATTTCCTCATCTTGCACATTAGCCCTTATGAAGTCAACTCCACTTTGAATATTGCTTCCTATCTCACCTAACCCATCCACTTCATTTACTCTCTCATTTACCATATTCCCAAGAGCTGGGATATCATTGATAACCTCAGCTATATCAATGTCATGCTCTACATACAAGTCCATAGTGTCACCATTTTTAGTAAATTCACACATCAACATCACATCTTCATCACCAAATAATGCAGTTATAACTTCAGTTTCCCCAGTAACCAAGCAGCTAGTGTGTACCTTGAACACATTAACATACCCCATAAGTCTTGCTCTTTGCACAATGTCAGGTACTGATAAGCAGTCAATGTCCACATTTGCTTCTATAGTCACATGACCACCTACATACCTAGTTTGTGGCTCCAACTCATAATGCCCACCATGGTGCCATCACAAATTTATCAATTTATCTATTGTAGTATTCTGATAACAAATCAACAAACAAAACAAGGAATCTCAGTGATAAAGAAACAAACAAATCATAAAAAGTTAAACTTTAAAAATAATTATTAAACTTTTTCAACAACAAATAAATATTTAATTTTGCATTTGCAAAAAACCTAAATATTGAGCTTATTTTAAAAAAAAACCACACATGCTCGAAGGAATCCCTATAAAGTTAAACCCTAATATTGTACTAACCACGCTTTTGAGGAAAAAGAAAGAAAAAAACAATGACAATTGCTAAAATAGGATGCAAAAGCAAAGAACTTACCTTTCCCAGATTTCAATAGTGGATGTCTTCACTTCCTTAGCTTTAGATTATCATCAATGGAGGCTTTCATACTCTAGATGCGAAACAAATGAGCTTTCTCTCGTAATGAATGATTTTCCTTACTTAATCGAAAATGGGAATAGAAAACTAAATCTTTCTTACCTAATCTAAAATGGAGCAGCGTTGTTAGTTTGATGTAAGAGCATTCTCTGACTGCTTTTGTCAGGTTTGGGAGAAAACAATGGTGAGAACTAAGTGAAGGGAAGTCAAGGGAGGTAGAACAACTTCTATTGTGGCAAAATTTTTTCCCGCTTTTGTTCATTTTTTTCCACGTCACAGTGCGTGGTTTACACTCAAGCTATTTGCCTTTTGCCAAGTGTCCATAAATTTCAAAAAAATAACTATAGGGGGCCAATAGGTCACTTTTAAAGTTTAGGTGGCCAAAGGACTTTTATGTAAAAGAACAGGGGTCAAATTATATATTTGGCCATTTTTCAGATATGGCTTCTACACTACTGAAAGCTTCTATTAAGAAACTTGGGGAAGATTTGGCTCAGAAGAAGGGTCATCCTCTTAGTTAGGGCTACAACTCTAAGAAGAGAATGAGAATGAGACCTTTACTCCTATCATGCCTTTAACGGAGTCTTGAGCTGGTTGAAACTCCTACTCCTTAAGGAAACCTTATGGTTAGAGGTTTTATACATTGGCTAAAGTGGAGCAGTGTCCAAAACACTCAAGGAAGGTCCCGAAGGAATAGGTGGTAGATGCCACATTCGATGCTGCAGGCACCAACCTAGCATATAGATCAAACCTAATTCTAAAGCTATGAATTAGATATGTTACAAGTGTCATAGGTCTAACAAGTCCACAATTTAACTTGGAAAGAAAAATAATTTGGAAAATCTTATAAAAAAATGGCAAGAGTTTGCCCTAAAAATTGGACTTAACTATAACCTGTGAAACAAGAACACTTCTAAAACACAACCTCAACGTACATCCAACTCCAATATATCAAACTCAATCACATGCTTTAATATCAATCTATCATCAACATTAATTCTAATTTAATACTCATAAGCATTCATACACAAATTATATATATATATATATATATATATATATATATATATCAATCAGAACACATCTTTTGAGGAGGTTTCATAGAGATATCAAACTGTTGATAAAATGAACCAAGTTCAACTCTTGTTTTGTGTAATTCTTGGATTTTTCCCAAGATATTTTTTTTCAAGATGAAGCTCATTGAACCAGGAGTAGCACTCGAGCTAAGTATTGTTAAGAAACCATGAGTATCCTCAATAGAAATCTCTCCTTCTCTTCTGACTCCTCTACCTCTAGTAGGAACGGAAAGAAAATAGTGAATAGTGAAGAAATTATTATTGAAGATTTTGAAAAAAGAATTGATGATTGGAAAATATCCAAAGTTCAAAAAGAGAGAATATACCGAGAACAAGGGTTTAATATCTTTAAAACAGACTACACCATTAAAACTGAAGAAAGAGATATTCAAATCCTCAATCCTTTTGAAACCATAAAACTCCTCTCTAAAAAGTCTCTTAATAGGCATAGAGAAAAGAAGTATAAGTACATTCATATAGGCCTCGTCCAAGCAGGCATCAAACCCTTAACCAAAGAAGGCTTGAATACCTCCATCCTTTCTGTTTTGAGAGATGCAAGATTTTCTGATTTTAAAGATTCCCTTCTCAGTTCTATAGAGTCAAGTTTATGCAATGGTCCAATCTCTTTTGATTGCTATCTAAATATTACAGTCTCTTTGAGGGATCAAAACATTCTCGATTGTTTGGTTTTACAAATCGAAACTCATAACTACAAAATGCTTCCCGGTTCTATTCCCATTGCATTGATTTTCAGAATTCATTATAAAACCTTGATGACAACATTTGCATCTAATGCTTTAGTTCACTGCAAAAAAGGAGAAAGCTTACTCTTACAGACAGATTTCTCAAAAGCAAACACTGTGGTCCCAAGATCCATCAAATGGAAAGATATTGATCTCCCAAAAGAATGGACCCTAGAAGGAATCACCAAGCCCACCATCGAGCCAATTCCAAGCCCAAACACCAATTTCAAACAAATTACCCAATATCTTGATGGAAAGATTAGTTTATCTTTTGATAGAAGGTATACAAGCTCTGATGAAACTGATACTACTGACAGGGCCTCAAAATTACCTTCAGTCATTTACCTCGGTCTCAACTCCTCTAGTATTCTACCCCACATATCTACCTCCACAACCACATAGGCACTCCATTTTAGAGATTCACCAACCATCAGACATAGCGGAAGGACCCGAAACCAACTTCCAAATGGTAAACTACCAAAATACCATTCCTAGACTAGTCTATACCATTCCAGTAGAAAGACCTCAATCTTCTCCTCCTTCTCCCACCTTTTCTGCATTAGCTAATAATATCGATGTTGAACTCAATGTTTTAATGAAAGATTTTGAGGTTGATAAAAGATATTTGCATAATGATTTTTATTCACCTCAAAATGCATAAAAAAGAGCTTGGTTTTTCAAAAATTTCCTTGAACAAAGGCATCAAATCCAAGAAAAATATTTTGATTTCATGTAGTAGAATCTTGTCAACATATTATTTTTTGAATGGTTTGAAACCTATGCATCTGAGAACAACATTGAATACCCTTTCAAGTCCATTCAAGTCAATTCCACCCCTAGGACAACCACTTGGGTCACTTCAAATGGTCAAATAGAATCTGTTCATCCCCCTCTTAGGAAAATAGAATTTCATGTTCCCCATTACAAAGATCCTATTATTGCTGCAGCTTTCAAAAATGGAGATTCTACTACATCCAAGGAAGTCCAAAATCTTTTTGAACAAAATAATTTCACAAATAATCATTTGCATACTATAGGAGAGCAGCTTAATAGAATAGAACAAAATCTCAGCTATCCTACTGTCATTTCTCAGACAACCCCAACTCCTATCCTAAGGGAACAGAAAAATCAAAGTCTTCTTTTCAAACCTCATGAGATGATGAATAGTAGCAGAGTTCAGTTCCAAAATCGAAAGGGATAGAGAATAGAGAAGACAATTAATATTAAAGAGATAGAGAAGAGAACTGCTTATAGAAAATAACTAAAGGCAAGAAGAGAAAAGTAACTGAAAATAAACTAATTAAAGCAGTAAGAGAAAGTTAAAGAAATAACATAAATAAAAGAACATGAAATAAATAACATAAATATAAAGGACCGGATAACTGAAAAGATAAACAGTAAATTAAAGTAAAAGACCAGATAACTGGAAGATAAACAATATAGTAAATAAAACCAGTAACACGAACTGGGCAGGGACCAGTTTCATGAACAACTGGTATAGTAAAAGAAAAATAAAGCAATAATAACTTAAGGAAATAAAACCAGTAACACGAACTGGGCAATGACCAGTTTCATGAACAACTGGTATAGCAAAAGGAAAATAAAGAAACAATAACTTAAGTAAATAAAACCAATAACACGAACTGGGCAAGGACCAGTTTCATGAACAAATGGTATAGAAAATTAAGAAAATAAACTAAATAAACATAAATAATAAAGGAAGAACAGGTTAGAATATAAATAAGATCTAAATAAGCATAAGTGATAAAGGAAGAATACTAAATAAACATAAAAGAAAAGATGGGAAAGAACACTTACATAAATTACTTCAGGAACTTAGTACAAACTTCAAGCTTGATTACAACTTCTTACTTAATTACTACAACTTCTAATGATTACAAACTTCTACTATTACAAGTACTAGTACATGATAATAATATCTAAGAGAAGGTAGGAGAGGGGTATGGTAGAAGGAGATGGTTAAGAAGGATGGATGAGAGGGATCGGGAGAAGGTTGTAGAGGGAGATGTGTTTGAGAGGTAGAAGTGGTGTAGGAGAGTGTTGATGAGAGAGGGAAGAGAGTTGTGTGTAGAGAGTGTTGTAAAAATGTGTGTTGAAAGTGTGTTTTGGGAGGGAGGGATGAGTTGCCTTTTATAGGAAAAGTTTTGGGCAAGGTTCCAATTTGGGCATGGGTTTTTACTATTTGAGCAAGTGTAATGAGTGCAGAACATGTGGAACCCTTCCACTTATGAGTGGAAATGGATATTATGGGGAACATGTGGGTCTCGTTCACTTATGAGTGGAGGAGGATATTTGTGGTGAGGATTTTTTCTTCCTGTCTTCTACTTGAACTGTCTGATTTCGTGCACTGGAAATATTCTTCTAGTTGAACTATCTTCTGAGTCTGCTACCTGGAAAACCTGTAAAAATCTTTTTTTTTTTTTATTGATACCAAAGTATACTCAAACATTTTTCACTGCTACCTCTTGTGATACCTTTTTTGTATTCTTCTTCATACTCCATCCTGTATAATTGAATATATAAATGACTTATACTGTGATTTGTCATATATGCATAATTCTTAAATTAAATGTGTAGAATTAATTATAATACGGTATATATACTAAAACATATATGATATATAGATTTATCTATTATTAATTATATTTTGCTATGTTTGCACCACCATCGTCATAAAAAATATAATGGATAGAATAAAAATCTTGAAATCAAGAATCAACATCGTCACTGAAGTTCAACTAGTAAAAAGAAACACAATCATCGAATTACTAACAGAAAAATCCATCAAACCTGCAAACATACAAACAAACTCCAAAAAAAATATAAATACAGTAAATAAATAAATATAATAAATATATTAGATATATATTTTAAATACGTAATATAATACAGAAAAACAGAATGTGTACTTATATATCCAAAAATCAGAACAAAACAGTAAATAAATAAATACAATATATGCATGATACACACACAACATAATATTAAAATTAAATATAGAGTACAAGTAAATCCAATAAATACAACAATATAGGAAATATAAATATATGAAATAAATAAATACAATAGATACATTGTAAATATATAACATAATTCTGAAAAATAGAATGTATACCTATATATCTAGAAATAAGAATAAAATAGTAAATATATAAATACAATACATACATTATACACACAAAACATAATATTAAAATTAAATATAAAGCATAGGTAAATCAAATAAATACAATTATATATATATATATCATTCCGTACACATCTGAAAAAACAAAATACGAAACAAAAATATAAACATATTATACTTGTATATACAGACATACATGTAATAATATAGATATTTTCAAACAATGAAAAATGTATGAAAATCAAAATCAACAAACCTTATAATTGAGAAAAGCAACTACTCCGGATAATTTTCATATGAAAGTATTAGCATGACAACTTGAGAAATAGCAAACCCGAATTTGAAAAGAAGGATGTTGGCACAAAAAGAAGAAAAAAAAAAGAACATGATAGGTGACTGAAGAAATGTAAAAGGAAGAGGAGACACGACTAAAAAAAATGACAGCAAGAATAGAAAATAAACTGAAAAAATGAAATAAGCGTTAAACTAGGAAATTAATATAAAAGGAAACAGTAAGAAATTAAAGTATTGATAATAAAAAATTAGATATTAATAAAAAAGGGAAATAGAAAGCCATTAAAACTCTGATTTTCTAACAAACTAATGCCTAATAAAATAAAAAAGGGCATAAAAGTAAAATAAATCTAAAATGAAAAAAATGTAAATTGAAAAGTCAACTTCACATTTGCTAAATATAAGTTTCAAAATATGACATCTACTATAATTACCTCTTATTATTCATGAGAAGACACATATATATAATTGTATATATGAAACCCTAATAGAGTTCTACACAAATAAGGAAGATAGAGTCCGCGATAATTAAGAATATAGGCTTTTTGCCCATATATGACATCTACTTATTTCATAACACTTCCCCTCGGATATCCATTCTTCAAAGAACATGCCCCGTTAAAACCTTGCTAAAAAAACCATGTAGGAAAAAAATTTAGTGAAGGAAAAAGAGTACATAGTTCCTTTTTTAGAATACGTAAAGAAATACTGTCTCGTTAAAAACCTTTACTAGGAAAATCTAGTGAAAAAAAAAACTTTGGTTAAAGGGAAAAAGAGTGCATGCGTATTTGCTCCCCCTCAATAAAGATATTACTTGAGATATTTGAGTATGGAAATTTCAATTTTGTGCCCCAACTTTTCAAAACTCGAAGTAGGAGGTGCTTTAATGAACAAATCAGTAAGATTGTTGCTTGATCGAATTTATTGAATATTGATATTACCATTCTTTTGAACGTCATGAGTGAAGAAAAATTTTAGTAAAATATAATTTATCCTACCTCTTTTAATGTACCCTTCCTCTAATTGATGTATGCATGCAATATTATTTTCATATAGTATTGTGGAGATTCTTTTTGAAAAGATATGCCACTTGTACTTTGAATATATTGAATTATGCACCTCAAACAAATACATTCTTGACTTGCTTCATGGGTTGCTAAAATTTCTACATGGTTAGAAGAAGTAGCAGGTATAGTTTATTTTATAGAACGCCATGAAATAATCATACCTTCATATGTAAATAAGTACCCTGTTTGAGATCTATCATTATGTGGATCTAATAAATAACCTGCAATTGCATAGCCAATTAAATCTGATTTTGATATATTAATAATATAAACCCATATCCATTGTATCTTGAATATATCAAAATATATGCTTAACTCCATTCCAATGTCTTTGTTTTAGAGAAGAACAATATCTTGCTAATAAATTTAAAGCAAATGGTATATTAGGTCGAGAATGACTAGCAAGATACATTAGTGCCCCTATTGTCCAATAATATTTAAATCATCAATAGAAACAATAATAATGGCAAATTCAGATCAAAATTTTTTTATAAAAATGCATGAATAGGTAACATCATTTTGATGGCCTTCTTTCAATAAATATTCACTAAAGCAATTATAGCACATGCATCCAGATTGCTTCAGTCCATATAGAGCTCTATATAACTTAATTGAATAAATTTCTTAAGAATTTAATTTTTATGTTTCAGACAGTTAACTTAATTGAATAACTTTCTTGAGAATTTAAGTTTTATGCTTCAGAAAATTTAAGCCATTTAGGGATTTTCATGTATATATCTTTATCAAGTGAGCCATATAAATAGGCAACCACTACATCCATTAGACGTATTTCAACTTTTCATGAATTGTCAAACTAATCAAATATCAAAGCATAATTGCATCCACCATAAGAGCATAAGTATTCTCATAATCAATGCTAGGTCTTTTTGAAAAACCTTATGCAACCACTCTTGCTTTGTACCTCACAATTTCATTATTCTTATTTTGTTTTCACACAAGTACCCATTTGTATCCTATTGGCTTAACATCTATTGTTGTTTGGACTATTGGTAAAAAAACTTTATGCTTTTTAAACGACTTTAATTCTGTCTCAATTGCGTCTTTCCATTTGAGCCAGTCATCTCTTTGTTTACATTTTTCGATAGACATAAGTTCAAGATCCTCATCATTTTTCACAATATCAAGTGCTATATTATATGCAAAAATTTCATTGACTTTTATGTTATATCGGTTCAACCTTTGTCCAGACATGACATAATTTATTGAGAGCTCATCATTTTCAATGATTTCAAGTGCTTGAGTTTCTTCTGAAAATTTATTAGTCATGTCAGTAACTTCTTTTGTACTTTTCTCTTCTAGAGCTTGACCATCTTGAATATTTGCTCCTTTTCTTTTTCTAAAATTTTTATCCTTGAACTGATTAGCCTTCCATGCTTCAGGCATGCCTTAGACTCGTTTGCACATGTAGTTTTTTCCTTTAGGAACTTCAATTCTAATAGGCACATTTATAGTTGGTACATAAGATTTAGTTACTCTTTTGGGTCAATAAATGCATATGGCAATTGATTTGTAATATTTTACAAAAAAATTATCTTTATTACTTCCATTTCACACTGCCTTGCACTAGGATTTTGATATGATAATGATAATTCTTTTCAACTAATTTATTTTTTCAACTGCTTATTTTCTCCCCTAATGTTGGGAAAACTGATTTATCAAAATGACAATCGACAAACCTAGCCATAAATAAATCTCCAGTTAAAAACACTAAATATTTAATTATAGATGGAGATCCATACCAAACATGTATTCTCAATCTCTTTTGAGGACCCATCTTTGTGCGTTGTGGTGGAGCAATTGGTACATATACCATATATCTAAAAATTTTTAGATGAGAAATATTTAGTTCCTTATCGGAAACCAATTGTAAAGGGGAGTATTCATAATAATTTATTAGTCTGATTCGAATAAGTGATGCCACATGTAAAATAGCATGTCCCCAAATAGAAATGAGAAGTTGTGTTCTCATAAGTAATGACCTTGCAATTAATTGCAGTCATTTAATAAATGATTTTGCCATGCCATTTTATGTATGAACACGGACAATAAGATGTTCAACCAATATTCCATTTGTCATGCCATAATCATTAAAAGTCTGAGATGTAAATTTACCAGCATCATCAAGACGAATTGTCTTAATAGCATAATCATGAAACTGTGCTCTTAATCGAATTAGTTGAATAAGTAATCTCGCAAACGTCAAGTTTCGAATTAATAATAAACATACATATGACCATCTTATAGATATATCTATCAAAACGTAATATCTAAATGGCCCACATGGTGGATGAATCGGTCCACAAAGATCCCTTTGTATACATTTTAGAAATGTAGGTGATTTAATTTGAACTTTGCTTGGCAAAGGCCTAATAATCAATTTTCCTTCAGAACAAGCAAGGCATGGAAATTCATTGATTTGAAGAATCTTTTGGTTCTTCAATGAATGTCCACATGAGGACTTAGGAATTTTTAGCATCATTATTGATCTGAGATGACTCAACCAATCATGCCAAATTTTAAAAGCACTTGGATTCGTAAACTTCTGATTTACAACCATATTAATTTCAATTATGCGAATATGCGTGTAATACAAACAGAAGGATAAAGAAGGCAATTCTTCTAACACACATTTTTTATCTAATACAATATTTTTAATATAGAGATATTCTATATTATGCACATCTTTTGTTTTAATGTGATATCCATTTAAGCGAATATCTTTGAAACTCAATAAATTTCTGCAGGATTGAGAGGAGAATAATGTATCATTAATAATAAAATTTATCCCCTTAGGTAGTAATATATTTGCTCTTCTTGAGCCCTTAATTATTCTTTTACTACCAGATATTATACTGACATAAGCCTCACCCATTATCAAATGGAAAAAATACATTTTATCTTTAAGTATAGTGTGCGTTGTTAAACAATCAATAACACATAAATCTACATCCTTTTTATCGAATCCAAATAAGGATTGAGTTGCATCCATAATTTCTTCACAAAAATAATATATTGTAAGGAACAAAATTAAAACAATAATAAATACAAATAAATTTAAATAATAATAATAATAATAATAATCAATTATAAATATAACTGAATCAAATCAAATATAAATAAATTTAAATATCTATTTCGAAAACTAGACATCAATTTAAAATTACATCAATTCAAAATTAAATGTCTATTATTAAGACGTCTAAAATAATAAAAATAATAAATAATAAATAAGTAACTCAAATTATTTGAGGCATTCACATTGCCATTGCCAATTAAATGGTCAATTACCTCATCAATTTACTTAAAGAAATCAGCAATATCAAGATGAGTAACATCAATAGCACCATCTTCTAAATAATCATAATTGTGGGCAAAATTTATCTCTATATTTTTCCTTCCCCTTTTTAAAGAAGCTTGATAGAGTTCAACAAGATATTTTGGTGTGCGACAACTACATGCCCAATAGCAACTCACACCACATCAATGTCATATATTTTTTGAATTCTGATTTGATCCATTATGTTGTGGAACCGTTGCTATTTTAATAACTATTATTCACCCTAATAAAATAGCTTCAAAATAAATTAGACAATGAAAAGCTATAAAATAGACAAATAAGGAGACTCACAAATTTCACGAGGTTCGACCAATTTTACCTACGTTCTCGAACACTACTCAATTTAATATTTCTCTAATTTAGAAATATTACAAATGGAGAAGTGACAATTAAGCCAATTGATGGGCTATTGTTGTTCTCAACTTTTGGGATGTTAAGCGTAGGAGGGGGTGGCTTGCTTTTATAGCCAAAGCCCACCCCTTTAGTTGCTCAAATTCCCAATGTGGGATATTGAGCGACAATACAACACATTCTTCATATTTGCTTGCCTTTCCTCGTTATTTTTTCACTTCTTATGTTAGGATGCATAATTTTTATTTTTATCTTCATGACCACCACAATTGTTGCAAATATTATTTCAATCATGATTTCCCTCATGTTCTCAACTATGAATATATCTTTATTTTTGTTCATGGCCAAACCCATTTGTTGCATTCACTTTCGGGGATGCTTCATGTCTAGTTAGACGGATTTCACTATCCCCTCATACATTATTATATATGGTTCCATTCACTTTAGAGAATAGAGCAGATCCAATTGGATGAACACTATAAAAGAATAGAAATTAGCGATAGAGAATTCTGTAGGTAAAGCTTGGATTTCTATAGCTAATTCTGATTACCTATCGATTAACTACAGAAACATTCTATCAGTAAAGTCCTTGTCACAAATTAATTACCTACCGATTTACATTATGTCGGTAAATTAACAACCGAATTTTAGTCACAAATTGTTTTTTTTCTATCGGTAAATAGAATTTTTACTTCTAATAGAATTTGTCAGTATTTTTTGTCGAAAAAGCTTTATCGGTATTTAATTAGAATTCTATCGATATTCTGTCGGTAATTATATGGGTATTTGGTCGATAAATAGTCATTATTGTTAATTGATACTTATCTGAATTAATTTATTTAGTGGCAAAACAGTCGAAAATCAGTCGCTAATTTGTTGAAAATCAGTTGCTAATTTGTCGAAAAAATGTTAATTTTTAATATGAAATACCAATTAAAACCTGTAAAAATATTCACTTTATATCAAAATCATTCATTTGCACCTGTATTATAGCAAAACCATTCCAAATCTCACAAATTTAAACTACAATAGTATTTATATAATAACAATCATAAGTCATCATCCAAATCTCAACATCTAAACTGACAAAGCATGAAGTAAAATCTAAGACAACCTAATCAAATAGTAGTAGCTCCATAATCAAACAGTTGTATTAATCAAAGCATCAAATAAACACAACATAAAGCATGTGAAATCTCACAAATCATCCAAACCGACATCATCCTAATCCTCCTCCTGAGCTGCTTTGTCTTCTGTAGTCTTAAGTCCATCACCATTAGATGAATCCACATTAGCAAAAGGAGAATCTGATGTTGTGGTGGTATAAACTGGATGCATCCGCAAATGACGACTAAGCTGAGAAATCATATCTTTTTGCTCTTTAAGTTCTCGCTCCATCTTTTCCTTTTGCTCTTTCAGCTCTTTCTCCAAAAAGGCTATCCGCTCCGCTTGAGTTTGGGATGACTCACCAGTCTCAAATCTAGATGTAGCAGACATCCCAGATCTTCTTCTCATGCCAGAGTAGCAGCTCGATGCCTGTGATCCTATCCCATAAATATTCTTCTTATTTGAATCTATTGCAATTTCAAGGAAAATCTATGTCTCATCAACAGCAGGTTGCTTTGATCCTTCAATATGAGCAGAGGCACTCTCTTCAATTCTCTTTTGTAATGTTTCCTATAAGATATTAATAAATTAGACAATCAAACAAAGAGTTTGCAATATATGTTAAAACACTAGGTCACAGAATCAAGTAGATATTAATCATTATAATTAATATGACATTAACTTAGAAATATTCCTTTGGAGCGTCTATCAACCCAATTATTGCCATCCCTTTTTTTGTATGAAGATGCACAAATAACTCCCCCAATGTGGGCTCCACACCAGTCTTATTAGCCTATTATTTTGGTAAAAAATATTTAACTTCCCATGTTTAAAGATACAAATTTTCGAAAGCAAAAATATATTAGACATATTATAGAGATTACAATGCGTTGTTGGTGTTCTAATGTTGAGATGGAGCCTCCAATGTGAAGAGATAAACCAGATCCTTCTCCACCTTTCTCAAACCGTCGATTCTTAGAAAAAATCTCTGATTTCTTGATGGCCTCAGGCGTCTTCCAGTATTCAGTCCATTTTTCCCAAACTTCATCTTTGATATATGATTTTCTCCCTTTCCTCTTTAATTAATAAATAAAATCAGAATATCTATTTGCTGTTTGCCTATACCATGCTCGCTTTATCATTGCCTCTAATTCGGCATTCTGCTTGCAATTTTTCTATAAATTATGAATGACAAGTTATTCATAAACTTTAAGTAATTGATTGCATGATGATTTCTAAATGTTAGATTTAATTCTTTACCATATTAACAAGTTGAAGAAAGTCACCTTAAATTCCCTCCAATATCTTTCTTTTGTCTTGATAGTAACACTCTTCCAATTGATGCCACATACATCCTGATGCTCCTGAAAATTGTCACCCATTACTTGAGAGCATCTTGATGAAGGATACAACCTGTATAATAAATCAAATCGCATAAAATGCAATAATAACCTCATATCAATCACCATATACGATAAAATGGATAAATAAAAAAAAGTTATGAATCACATACCCCTTGCCTCTAAGCTGGACGTACAATCTGTCATCGCTCTGTCCAACAGTTCTACTATCTACACGATGGCTTGCCTGGGATGCAGACGATGCTCTAAAAGTAGAAGCACCATCCCTAGCTGGAGGCCTTTAAGATGAAAGAGATGGAGTTACTGTAGGTGGAATTGAAGGTGGATGTATGGCTTGATCTGATGCCTCTCTTTATGTTGAACTTGATAGAGGAGTAGTAAAGCCTCAACCTATTGCACAGCCTCCTCTACCACTCGATATCTGATCAATACGACCTCTACCTGTATTTGTATTCTGCTTTTGAGCACCACCATCCCTCCCACGACCTCTATTCACCATCCTGTATAATCATTTGGTACTAAATAAAAATTCATCAAGTAATGAGTAACCATACTTTTATGTGCAATTAATTTCTATAATATCAAAGTAAGTATAAATTTAAAGGTTAATAAAAATATAGCTTGTTATAACATAATAATTAGAGTCATATTTCTTTATAAAAAAACCATAAGTTCATCTTCTCTAATATAATACAAATTGATCTATTATAAAGCTTAATCAATATCACTATTCCCAAAAAGTTCATCGCCAACTTCTTCAGCCTTTGATGTTGAATATTCATATGCTTCTTCTTCTTCTTCTATTTGTTGTATATCAACATCCGCACTAGTAGGGTCATTCAATGCTTCAGGTAAATCATCCAATGACATTATGTCTAATGTGTGAATATCAGAATCATCATTTTGAAATGCTGCTTCAATGGATGTTGCATTTATCATTGTGCTTCCTAGAATTAATATGATAGGTCTGGCCTTTACTTTGCTAACTGAGAGCCAGTCATTCCTATCTCTTCTCAAAGATGGATAACTAACATAGTAAACTTGAGAAGCTTGCATTGCAAGAATGAATGGCTCGTATTTAGAATAACGTCTCCTATTATTAATATCTACTATATTATACCTACCATGCACTTTCATGCCCACATTTGGTGTCGGATCAAACCATTCAAATTTGAATAACACGGTTCTCTTGATTGGTAATGCTCGGTACTCTAACTCTAACACCTGCAATAGCCGCCCATAGAAATCACTACACTGGGCACTATAATTTGACCCCTTTATGCATACACCACTATTTGATGTCATTATTGTTTTTCCTCATGCCTCAATATGAAATTTGTATCCATTGACAAAATATCCAATGTATGAGGAAATGGTATACCGTGGACCTAATGAAAGGTCCCTGATGAATTGATTTGTGACTGAGTTGTCAGGATTATGGACCTATATTTCACAATGAATAAAGTTTATTACAACATATTCATGGTGGAACATAAAGAATAACTGATTAATTTGGATTAATTATTTGTCTTACATAATTCTTGAATCATGTTTGGAATTATGTTTCTAGCCTCATATCAATGTCAACGTCATTGATTGCTGGTTCTGATTGCTGAAGTTGGGTTCTAGATATGCTTTATTAAAATATTGAAGGACATATATCAAAGTGTAACAAGTTAGTATTTCTATCTATATAAAAAGAGAAGTTAGCATATTTGGAGGAATTGCACTTACTTAATAAAAGGAGAAACTTCTTCACAATTCAGAAGGATATACATTTGAGTAGCTTGCTTCTCTTCTTCTGTTAACCTTCTTTTCTTTACTTTACTTATTGGGTGCCCTGGATGGATAAAAATAGATAAGTTTCCTTCTGATTCATCTCTAGGAATAGGCCCCCCCGTCATCATTCCATGACACTCTATGATGTCTTGTGTAAACATGAGGCTCAAAATAGTGTGCACAGAAATTTGATGCTTCTTCAACAAGGTATGTATTAGCAATAGACCCTTGAACTTTCGCTTTATTCCTCACATTCTTTTTTAGCGAAGCATTATACCAATGAGCATAATTGATTAATAATACAATTAGCAGTAACTAAAAGTATATTACGATATACAAAGGGTGAATATTATAATTACCGCTCAAATGGATACATCCATCTATATTGCATAGGTCCTACAACTTTTGCTTCATATGCAAGATGCACCGGTAGGTGTTCCATTGAGTCAAAGAAGCTGGGAGGAAAGATACGCTCAAACTTGCACAAAATTATCAGAATTTCTTGGTGTAAATGTTCCATATCTTGCTCTCGTAACACAGTACTAGTTAGTTCCTTGAAAAACAAACTCAATTCTGTTACTGCTTCCCACACTTTACTAGGCAACAAATTGCGAAACGCGATAGGAACCAACCTTTGTATAAAAACATGGCAGTCATGAATTTTTAACCTAAATAATCTATACTTCTTCATGTCAACACATCGGCCCATGTTGGAAACAAAACCATAAGGAAATCTAATCGACTTAAGCCATTCACACAGGACTTGCTTCTGTTGTTTGTCTAATGAATAACACGCTTTGGGATATTTTCTCATTTGTTCATTACGATGAAGCTCTGGTCTGCGACATATGTTTTTAATATGTTTTTAATAGCTTCTCTTGCTTTAGCATTGTCTTTTGTTTTCCCTTCTATATTCATCACTGTGTTGAACAAATTGTCAAAAAAATTTTTCTCTATGTGCATTACATCAAGATTGTGCCGAATAATAAGAGTTTTCTAATAAGGCAAGTCCCAAAAGATGCTTCATTTTCTCCACCCACATTCCTTAGCAATTGTAGCATTTACTTCATCAGAACCAACTTCTGTGACTCGCATAAGGCCCAAGTTTTCTATTTCTTCCAAAATCTCTTCACCTATCTTAACACGAGGTCGCATATCTGTTACTGCATGATTCTTCTTGAACCAAGTTTTGTTACAACACCAAGGATGATCTGTTGGGAGAAATTTTCGATGGTTATCAAACCATGATTGTTTACCCCCTTTTGAAAGAGTAAAGACAACGGTTTCCTCCTGGCAATATGGACAAGCAAGTCTTCCTACAATACTCCACCCCAACAACATTGCATGTGCTAAAAAATCACTAACAGTCCAACGCAAAGCAGCTCTAAGAGTGAAGTTTTTCTTAGTCGATATATCAAATGTTTGATCACCTATTTCCCAAAGTTGAATTAATTCTGAAATAAGTGGTTGCAAGAACACATCAATCTTAAATTTTGGGTTGTTTGGGCCAGGAACTATCACCGTGAGAAACATGTACTCAGCCTTCACACACATTCCTGGTGGTAGATTATAGGGTGTTAAAATGATAGGCCATGATGAATATTGCTGACCTGATTGACCAAAAGGCTGAAAGCCATCTGTACATAGGCTAAGCAATACATTCCGATTCTCTTCAGCAAATAATTCATGCCTCATCATGAATGTCTTCCATGCTTCAGAATCCGATGGATGATGCATAACCCGTATCTCAGAAACATGCTCTGCATGCCATCTCATATGCTTTACTGTGGCATCGGAAGCATAAAGTCATTGGAGATGCGGAATGAGAGGGAAATAGTACATCTTCTTGCATGGTTTCAAAGCTGTTTATATCTCCCCAATACCACTTCCATGCCTTTGTTTATATCTTGGTTGATTCCAAAACTTACAAACAACTTCATCAATTTCATCTCCCCAATATATCATACAATTATTTCTACAACATTCAATCTTTTGAATTGGAAGACCTAATCCCTGAACTAACTTTTTTATGTTATAAAAGGATTTAGGCATTGCATTATCTTCTGGGAGAACCTCATCCAAAAACTCAAGGAAATCATCAAAACATCATTCGGATAACTTGTGCTTCGACTTTAAGTACATCATTTGGGCTATAGCTGATAGCTTTGGATGATTCTTGCAACCTTGCCAAAGATCTTGGTTTGCAGAATTTAACATGTCAAATAGATGTTGTGTATTTGGATTCGGCATTTCCTCCATATCTTCATGTGCCGGAGGGACTCCCATACTATCCATAACCATGTCATGGTACTAACCGCCTAGTTCAGTACTCATTTTATAAGGTTGATCCCCCACTCTATATTGCTCATTAGAATTTTATCGGTATTCTCCTATTGTGCTTTCTCCATGTAAATACCAAGTGTAATAATTTGGTACAAACTCAAATTTCAAGATATGAAACCTAAGCATCTCAACATCTAAGAAGTTATGATTTCGACACTTAGCTTGATTACGAGGGCATCGCAACTTATCACCATTCATACATCTAGGATGTAAGAGAGCAAAAGCAATGAATTCATTAACACCATATGTGAATTCAGGCCTTAAGAATCCAGAATCAAGCCTTTGGTACATCCACTGTCGATCGACACTCATATCCTAATGAGAAAGAAATCGAATGTGCGACAAAGGTTTAAATCATATCTTAGTACTCCAGCCAACAAATCCTAGCTCCAAATTGTTTCAATATATGCAAATAAATAGCTATTATAAAAAAAGAAATGAATGTACATTATTTTTATCTTATAAGTAAATTTCTGCATATTAAAAAAAATGACAATAATGACAACCAAGCAAAATTCATTATTCTATATGTAATTATATTTACAACATATATTTAAAAAGAAATCAAATCCATCTTGTTAACAAAAAAAATTAGTAAAAAGGTCCATATTCATTAATAAATGAATTAATTATAATAGAACTGTATTATAATAGCATTTGTTTATAGAATAGATTAACATAGCATTACAGGCTCTAACAAAAAAATTAGACCTTTTAGATATTTTTGCAAATTTAGTTTGCCACCATAAAAGAAGAAAAATATTTTCATTATTAAGATTAATATAAGGTTTTAATAGGAAATATGATGGGGTCTAAATAGCATATGTACGTAGGTTGTGGATGAAAGGCAAAAAGGAGAAAAAGAAAAGGAAATACTCTATGTCATGAAAGAAATTAGCATTTCTATACCAGCATTGAAAGTTAGTCATTTGTTGTGATACTAACTAGCAAAAGAAAAAGAAAAAAAGGTAAATTGATTGATTTTATTCTAAATTCTAACTTTGAATTTTTTTTGTTTGATAAAAACTTTTAAAAACTTACAATATTATATTATAAATAATTTATATTTATGTTAATGTTTTAAGAATAATAAAAGTAAAATTTAATGAAATATAGTCAATTAAATTATGGAGAGAAGCTTTATCATCCACATTGCAAGTGTGTATATATAGACAAATGATTGAAAACAAGATTGACATGCATGAGATAAATATGATTAAGTCAAGTTAACTAACTTGTAAAGAATGAGAAGCTAACAACTGTTGTTATTGTTGTTACATATTATTCAAAGATAGTGAGGCCATACTAGTGAAAGTAGGAAATCATTTTGCAGATTGGTATACAGTTTATGAACAATATTCTTCAAAGATAGTGAGAATAGAATAAAAAAAATTATGAACAAAAGAATAATATTATGAGATTAAATTTAGGTATACAGTTTGAAAACTATGAATGATTGGTTAAGGCAGAAAAGAAGAAGGTTAATACATTACAATAAATACGAGGCATGAGATTAGATTCCCTCTAAAATATAAAACAATAAAGTACTTGTTATGCAAATGGTGTTTCTTTTTTTAAAAAATTCAGTCTAATTTTCCAACTAAATTGTATATGCACTCGTAACAAGTGCATGTGGTGTATTCACACAACAACAAGTGTACTAAATAATCTCTCATAAAGAGAGAAGAATATTGTAAACAAGAAAAAACAAAATCTAAAAACTAATATTTATATCATGGTAAAATAACACTAGTTGGCAAAAACAAGCAAACTTGTTGATATAAGCTTATTAGTATTAATTCATTACTAAGCTAGTAAGAAATAGTAAACTAAAATTTTGAATATTCCAATGAATAGGTTTCATTTGTAATAGAAGGAAAATCTACTCAACTTCATGAATAAAAGTACGAAATAGGCTCATTGTTAATCAAAATCAATAAATCAAGTAAAGTTGTGGGCATAAATTCAAAATAATAGATATTAGTCGAGCAAATATCAATAACAGATATGACAACAACAATGAACAAGTTTCTTTGGCTTTTCCACCAACAATGAATAGGTTTCTACATTTGGAAATATAAGCATATATTTTGTACCCCTTCAATGATGAAGAGTTATTAGTCAAGCAAATATACAAACACACAGATAATAGATTGATATTAAGATAGAAAAATCTTGCAATTAATTATTTGTGAAATCATAAATCATAAATACCCATATGAGAAACTGAGTTACTAGAATTCCAGACAGAAATTAAAAAATAAATAATAGTAAATATGTAAATGTAAGACAACTACTCTGTTACATAGATGATTGATAATATTTTCATTATCAAATTCTCTATCAAACTTTAAAAAAATAAATAAATAAAAATAAGATCTGGACAAGAAAGTACCTAAGCTAGTCGATAGTAATTGGCGGTGATTGTTAATGGCCAATGGTGAGACTGGGAGAGACGGAGCGGCCACTTTGACTCCTTTCAACACCAAATTAACAAAGGAGAAAACAGATTGCTAGACTGTTAAAAGGTACAATAGTTAATGAAGCTTGAAAATGGCTTGCAAAAGACAAGGGCAGCAATAAGGTATAGCGGAGGGTTCGAATGGCAGCTAGGGTTATTCTTTGAGAGAGGAGCGATTGACAGGAAAGAGAAAGATTAATTTTGGCTTAAGGGTTATTTTCTGAGAGAGGCTTAACTATTCCCAAAGCTATTATTTACCTATTAATTACCTACAAAAAAATTTCTGTCGGTAATTAGCGACCGTATTACCTACATAACAAATTCAGTCGGTAATTAGCGACTCTATTACCTACAGAATTCATTCTGTCGGTAATTAGCGACACTATTAACTACAGAACTGATTCAGTCGGTAATTAGCGACAATATTATCTACAGAACAGTTTCTGTCGGTGATTAGCGACTGAATTCCAATCGAAATTTATCGTTATTTTTTATCTATTTAATAATTTTCAATTTATTTAATTCAGTTGTAGTTTGTCGTTAATTAGAAGTTAAATACTTACAAAATCATTTCTGTCGATAATTTTTATAGTGGAACTTCATGATTTTTCATTAAGTGCTCATTATTTTACTCAGCAACAAGAAGACATGAAATTAATTCAAAATATTTCATAAATATTTTTTCTCGATATTTCTAATGTAGGAGCACAGTTGAGGCATAGCAAGTAGAAAAGTCTTTTCTAACAAATCATTATCAGTAATATTTTCTTCACATAATTTTAGTTGGAAACTAATTCAAAAAACTGTAAAATTATAGTCACTTACAGTTTTAAAATCTTGCAATCATAAATGCATTTATTTATAACAAGCTTTTAGAAGAATCACAGTCTTTTGGTGATCATACCTTTTTTTCAAGTTGTTCCAAAGAACAAGTGGATCTTTAACTATCAGGTATTCAATTTTCAATCCTCATGAAGATGGTGCCAAAGGAAAATCATCGCTTTAGTGCGATTTTGATTTGATTCTTGATTTCCTTCTTTAATAGTGTCTCCAAGATCCATAGGATCCAAATATATCTCAGCATTTAATATCCATGATAAATAGTTCTTGCTTGTGATATCAAAGGCCACAAACTCAAGTTTTGTAAGATTTGACATCATGGAAAAATACTATGACAATACAACTATTATATTAGATAATTCTATTGTAGAATAATTTAATCAAATACTTAGTGTATTATTGTAATTATAATAAAAATTAAATCTAAATCTCTAACATATATAATAAAAAAATATATTAAAAATGTTTATTTATTTGTTATGGAAACTCTTAAATATTCAATAATAGCATAAAGATTTAAAAGATTCATTCTTATCAATAGTAATAGGTAAACCCCAAGTATATATAATGTTGTAGAAAGATAAAACAAAACTTTTAACTTTTAATAATAATAATAAAGTCTTTTATTATACTGTTAAAAGCAAACATCAAACAAACAACTTTTAGAACAATAGTAAAGTTGTTTGTCGTATATTAACGACATAAATAAATTCGAAGATCAACATTATATTTGAGCGACAATATATTAACATCAAATTGGAAATTAATAATAACAATAATAATTATATAATAATAAAATTTTAAAAGGAGATATCAAAACATACCTTGTACGGATAAATAACTTGAAACACTTAAATCTTATTTGGTTGTTGCAAATCTCAAGATGGAACGAAATCATGCTGATAACGTGTTATAAAATAATAGAAAATAAAGAGATAAATAAAGAGAGAATATGAGAGAGTGTTTATTATTTATGAGAAGCCATATATATAATTACATAAGTGAAACTCTAATAGAGTCCTACACAAATCAGAAAGATAGAATTCGGAATAATTAAGAATACAGATTTTTGAGCATGCAGGACATTCACATATTTCACAACAAATTTGTTATGTTTGGATTTGCTTGAAGTCACCTATATAAAGGACTACATAATAAGTGAATAATCATCAAACCTAGAATTTAATATTTCATCGTTGGATTAAAAGGTAAAATCTTTTTTTTTTTTTAAATTACATGGTTCAAATTTCATTATTAATAAAAATTACAAAAGATTGAAATTGAGAATTCATCATGCAATTTAAGGTGTTTTAGATTGACAGAGGTTCTATCTGGCAAAATTAGCTATTTTAGTAGATGTTAAATGACCAAATAGCTATAACATTTCATAATCCACTCTCTCAAACTCTAAACACTAGTATAAATATTATGCCACCGAGTACTATAAATAATAGAGATAATGTTAAAACATTAAAGCGAAAATAAATAAGAATATATTTATTCTCGTGATCCTTGAAATAACTTAGGGATATTATACAAGAAAAATTTATAAAACCAAAAGAATATGAAAAGAAATTTTGTATCTAATGTAATGACATTAATTCTATAAAAAGTCAAAATAATTGAAAAATAGTATTTTATATTTTATGTACCACTTATTTGGAGCAAATGAATTCCATAAAATTTTGATAAATCAACATGTGAAAATTTAAATTTTTGTGTTTTGAATTAAAAGATAAAACATTTCAATTTTATGAATAGATTAAACATAACTAGATCGAATGGTCTAAATGAATTTCGTAAAATTAAACGATGCAAAATCACCACTTTCTTCGTACCTTTTATTTTTTCTTGCATGTTGTATCATCATAGTCTTAAAACCCAAATAGACCAAGCTAGTTCAATCAGTTTGTTATGAAGCACTTCAAATTTGACTGGATCAATCATTTTAAATTAGGTTTGACTGAAATTGCTAAAATGTCTATTTTGTTTTAAAATGTATATATTTTCTCTTGTTGTATACTTTTTATTCAAAATTTACATTGCTGGTGAAAATTATGAGTATTATTTATTCAATAAGTTTATTTTTTATGTTATGTATATAATCTGGCTTAGTTTCTTAAATTAAATATTTTTCTCTTTTATATAAAATTAATGTTAATCTATTATTATCTGTGATTTGTTTTAATGAAATTATTATCCCAAGAATGAATTCTCAATTTTGAATTGATTCCACATATAATTATATAAACTGCATATTTTTGAAATTAAACAAACCATAGTACTATTGAGAATTGCATGAAATTAAAATAGGAAATATTGAAAGAAAACTTTATACTTTGAAGAAAATGTTTTTAAGTGCCTCTTTCTACCATTCATTTTTGTTTCTGTCAATTCAGTTTAATAAATTTCTTCCTTTTATTCCAAAAAATTTGATTCTAAATAACATTTACACTGTGTTGTGTAGGTATGACTTCGTTATAAATTAATTAACGAATTACAATGCCACATCTTAAATATAACACTTATTACAATTACTAAATCATTCTAATAAAGATATACGGTTTATATTTTAATAAAAAAATAAAGAATAAAGAATAGTGACGTGGAATCACATGAATTATGTCTTGACATCCCAAAATTAGATTTGACATAAAAATTTTAAATTTTAAATTCTAAATTTCTTCTTGGATGGAAAAATGGATGCTGACCCAATAGTTAATTAGAAATGTGAACCAAAAATATCAACATCATAAAGATTAATTATTTTTTATAAGTTCGAATAATAAGTTCAATCGAAAACTAAAGAGAATACGTCTTTTTTTGAACTCAATTGAATCTTAGAATCTTAAAAATAACCCTAAAATTAAATAAAACATAACCCTATTTAAACATGACTAATTTAATTAAAATACATAACTAAGCAAAAGATTTAACACTCACATGTTAGGTCATGTTAACAAGCCTTTGATCTTTTTCAACCACATCAATTCATTTGGTACTCCAACATTAGGCCTAAAATATCTTCTTGACCAATCAATACAAGGCTTCTTTGATCTTCTTAGCTCTTTTTCTTGTAATGGGCCTAATTATGAGATGATTATCCTCTTATGCAACTAGAGCTTATTGATTTGCATCATTTCCCCTCATTTCTTTAAAAGAATTCTCCTCAAATCTTCACTTGTATTAAAAGGAGAAAGATGAAAAAAAATATAAATGTTGCACTCATATTGTGCTTACTTGGAAGATCCAATTTATAAGCATTGTCATTGATTTTTTTCATAACTTGGAATGGACCATCACCCTTTGGTTGCAACTTTGATTTTCTCTTAATGGGAAATCTTTCTTCCCTCATATGCACCCATACCCAATCTCATGGCTCGAAAGTGGCAAGTTGGCAACCCTTATTAACTTATGTTGTATATTTTTTTATCTTCTTCTTTATGTACTTCTGAACCTGCTCATTTATCTCTTTACTTTTTTGGTTTTTTTTTCTTGCATGTGGTATAGTTTATTCAAGAAGCAAAAAAGCTTTCTTTATACAAAATTTCTTAAATAAATTGTGGGTAGACCAAAATTTTTAATTTGCTACTATTAAGGCAAATGGAGCTGCAGGTCGTATTTTGACAATTTGGAATTTGAATTTTTTGATGAACCCCCAAGTAATCTCAGGGGAAGGTTTTTTGCTAGTGTCTTAGTAAATTGCCAAATTTAGTAGAAGATTGTCACTTAATTAATATATATCCACCATGTGATGTAAGCCTTATGAAGCAACTATTTGTCTTACTTATAACTTATATCTCATCTTTTCTTGACTAATTTGTATTAGAGGTGATTTCAACACAAATCATTGTGCCCATGAAAGAAATGGTTCTAGGGAGGATATGACAAGCTATAATGATTTCGACCTCTTTATCTCTTCTTGTGGCCTCATTGATATTCCATTAATCAACCATAAGTTCACTTGGATGAATGTTGATGGGTCAATGAGTTGCATAAATAGATTTTTTCAAACTATGACTGGTTGCAAAAGTGGCCTAATACTAGATGCAAGGGGTTGAATAGATTATGCTTCGATCACTGTCTAATTATTTTAGCACCGGATTCTATAGACTAGGGGCAAAGCTTTTCGTTTTTTAAATTGCTGGAGAAAACACCATGAATTTATGAGCCTACTCAAGGATAGTGATAGGTCATATTTTTATAGTATTTTTAGCTTAGTTTTTATTAGGAAATTTAGTATTTTTAATTACTTTGATTAGTTTTTCACTTCGATTTATTTATATTTTAAAGTAAGTTCCTGTAATTCTTGATAAGCTTGATTTGAAGTGTTTTTAGCAGGAAAATAGCCAAAAATCGCATCAAAGAAGGTTGGGTCTAAAATTGAAAGTTTAAAGCTCGACATGGCCAAATCAGGGAAACATACGGGCATGCCATGCAGTGCCATGGCCGTGGCACCTACTGAAAAATCAAGGGCCAAATTCAATTGTTCAACCCGTGTAAATCTGTGACATGGGCATGGCCTATGCATGGACTGCATGAAAATATTAAAAGGGCTCATGTTAAGCATTGCTCAAGCTCAAACTTAATGAACGAAGACTCCTAAATAGAAAGAAATCTAATTCAAATCAGTTTCCTACTCGAATTTGGAGATACCCTATAAAGTCTATATAAAGAGAGATCACAGCAACAATTACGGCATCGATTGATCATTGAATCTTAGATCTCAAATCTGGATTCTATTCTTTTTCTTAGTTTTCTCTCTTTGTAAGATTTCAAGCAATCAAGTTGTGTAAAGAATCAAGGGAGCTGTCTACACTATTATTTGACTACTTTTTATCTCTAAACTCTTAATCTTGTTTTATTTCCATTAATTTTTATTATTTATGGAATTATTTTCAGATTTTATTAAGTTTTATTTAATTACTATGTCAAACTAAACTCTCATACTAGGGATTTGACATAGCTTAAATTCTACCCCAATTTATATTATTAGATTTATTTTTCTTTATTCAAGTTATAATTTATTATTGAACTTAATGCTTCTAGATAGATTTTATCCCTTGGATTGATTTATTTCATTAATCACTATCGAAAGAAGAATTTTTAGATAAGGAAAGGGTAATAAATTACATGGGAACAATAACTTGATGCGGAAGCTATATGGTTTGACTCATAGGTGGTTTTTATAATTTAATGATCTTAGGTTATGAATTATTGAACAAACCATAAAATCTAATGATTTAATTCATGTTTGGTTGCGCAATTGGGAGATAGGCAATTAATGGGATTAAAATAACTAACAATACATCGGGAGAGCTTGTTAGTGACTCTAGGGTTGTTTTCCCTACTTGAACAATTAAATTTGATTAACAAACAAATAAAATAAATTGGGTAGAGTTAAGTGAAGTCAATATCCCTAGTAGCTTTTAAACCTTGATTTCTTTTCATCAATTATTCTTGTTTGAATTCTTTTATATTCTTTTTAGTTTATTTTATCTTACTTTTACAAATATCTTCTTAATTATCGTTTAAATAATAGTAGATTAAAATAATTTTGATACTTGGTATACAATCTTTATGGGACGATACTCTACTCATTCTTTATTACTTATTGCGATTTCGTGCACTTGCGAAAATTGCTGTCAAGTTTTTGGCGCCGTTGCCGGGCATTGGCATTACCAATATCAATATTAATTAATCTATTATTAATTTAGACATTTATTTTTCTGTTATTTTAATTTTTCTAAGGATTCTTTCAGGTGTTTATGCAAAGATGTTCTCAAAGTAGTGAACCTTTAATTTGTTTTCCAAAAATCGAAAGGACTTGTCGAAGGAATAACGCTGCAAAGAGAAATCAGGAATGTGAACAACAAAGGCAGTCAACCATGGCTGGATTGAAAGCTGAAATTCATGATTTAGCGGAGCGAGAGGAACAAGAAATACTACAGCACCAGTTGGAGCAAAATCAGAGAAATCCTGTTCGCACTTTGCGTGATTACACTACCGCTTCCCTCAATGGAACCACCTCTAGTATCACCAGGCCTAGGGTAGAAGCTAATAATTTTGAGATTAAACCTGCCATTATTCAAATCCTTTCTACCTCAATCCAATATGGAGGGTTACCTAATGAGGATCCAAATGCCCATATCACTAATTTCTTAGAGATTTGTGATACCTTTATGCAAAATGGAGTTTCTAAGGATGCTATTAGGTTGAGATTATTTTCTTTCACCTTGAGAGATAAGGCACGTGCTTGGTTACAATCATGCCCTGCAGGAAGTTTTACCACATGGGATGAGCTAGCTTGAAAATTTTTGGCAAAATTCTTTCCATCTTCAAAGACCACCAAGTTGCGCAATGAGATATTAACTTTTGCCCATCATGATCAAGAAAGCTTGTATGAAGCTTAAGAGAGATTCAAGGACCTATTGAGAAAGTGCCCAGATCATGCTCTCCCTAAGTGGCTCTAGGTACAAACTTTCTATAATGCATTGTCTCCTAACATTAAGATTACTTTGGATGCAGCTGCTGGGGGATCTTTTGAAAGGAAAGGGATTGATGAGGCCTATGATTTGATAGAAGAGATAGCGAGCAATAGCCATTATCAAAATTCCTTGGAAAGAAAAAAGACTGTAGGAATTTATGAAATTGATGCCATAACCGCACTTAATGCTAAGGTGGATAATATGGTAAGACAGTTGAATTTATTGACCACTAATTCTGTTAATTCTATTGTGCAAGCTTGTGATAGGTGTAATGGTCAATATGGAGTTGAGGAATGCATGCTGGATAATGTGAGCCCTCAAACTTTGAAGCAAGTCAATTACGTGATGAATCAACGAAGGAAGAATTACCCATTTTCTAATTCTTATGATAATAGGTTGAGAAATCACCCTAATCTTTCATATGGGAATCCAAACAATGCCTTGAATCCACAACCAGGCTTTCCTCCACAAGATAAAAAGGTATATGATGATCTCCTTATTGCTCTTTCTAAATCTCATATGGAATTTATGAATGAAACTAGAAAAAATCACAAAATCCAACAAGCAACAATTAGGAATTTGAAAATCCAGTTTGGACAGTTTGCAAGCATGATGGCCTCAAGACCTCAAGGTACATTATCTAGCAATACTAAGAAAAATCCTAAAGAATAGGTACAGGCCATTACCTTAAGGAGCGAAAAAGAATTAGAGGAACCCATGAGAAAGGAAGAAGGTAGAAAAGAGAAGAAGGACATTCCTATCATTGATCTTGAAGAGAAAGAGGGGGTAAAACCTTATGTTCCACCTATTCCTTTTCCTCAAAGACTCAAACAATCCAAACATGACAAAAGCTTCCTCAAATTTCTTGATGTGTTCAAAAATCTTCAAATAAATATTCCTTTTGTCAAAGCTCTTGCTCAAATGCCCACTTATGCAAAATTTTTAAAGGAGATTTTGAGCAAGAAAAGGAAGATTGATGATTAAGAAACGGTAATGTTAACGGAGGAGTGTGTGCAATCATTCAAAATAAATTGCCTCCTAAGTTAAAGGATCTAGGGAGTTTTTCTATCCCTTGTAATATTGGAAATCTTGATTTTTATAAGGTTTTAGCTGATTTAGGTGCAAGTATTAATCTTATGTCTTATGAGGTGTTTAAAATGCTAGGGATGGGAGAGCTAAAGCCAACAAGGATGTCTCTACAATTAGCGGATCGTTCGATCAAATACCCAGGGAAAATTGTGGAAGACGTACTCGTCAAGATAGGTAATTTTATTTTTTTATTGATTTTGTTATTCTTGACATTGATGAAGATAGAGAAGGATCCCTCAACCTTGGAAGACCTTTCCTTGCAACCATGTGAGCTTTGATTGATGTTCACGATGGTAAGTTAACTCTAAGGGTAGGTCAGGAGAAAGTTGTTTTTGATGTTCTTAAATCTTGCAAACTTCCTATGGATTCACGTGATTATTTTAGAATCGGTGTTGTTGATAATTGTGTTGATGATACTTTGCATGCTAAAGATATCTCAATTATTAATGACATTGATACTAACATTCAAAATATCAAAAGCAAGGAAGCGATCGAATCTCCAAAGCAAGAACTAAAACAATTTCCTTCTCATCTTAAATATGCTTTCTTAGGTGATAATAATTCTTTTCTTTTTATTATTTCTTCTCACTTATCACTTGATCAAGAGGAAAGGTTGTTGCAGGTTTTAAGGAAGCATAAAAAAGCCTTAGGATTGTCGATTTCAGATTTGAAGGGAATAAATCCAAGTGTGTACATGCATAAGATCTTGATGGAGGAAGACTACTAACCTACAATTGAGCACCAAAGGACATTGAATATGAACATGAAGGAAGTAGTCAAAGTTGAAATCATTAAACTCTTAGATGCAAGAATTATTTATCCCATTTCGGATAGTAGTTGGGTAAGCCCTGTGCAAGTTGTTCCCAAGAAAGGAGGTATGACAGTTATTTCAAATAATAATAATGAATTAATTCCTACTAGAACTGTCACAGGTTGGCATGTGTGTATTGATTATCGTAAATTGAACAAAGCAACACGTAAAAACCACTTTCCTTTACCTTTCTTTGATCAAATGCTTGAAAGACTTACAGGATATCCTTACTATTGCTTTCTAGATGCTTATTCAAGATATTTCCAAATTCCCATAGGCCCCGAGGATCAAGAAAAGACCACTTTCACTTGCCCTTATGGTACTTTTGCATACAGGAGAATGCCTTTTGGGTCATGCAATGCACCTGCGACTTTTTAAAGGTGTATGATGTCTATATTTTCTGATGTGGTTGAGAAATTCATTGAGACTATTATGGATGATTTTTCTATGTTTGGGTCTTCTTTTGATTCTTGTCTTCATAACCTTTCTCTTGTATTGCAGCGATGTGAGGACACTAACCTTATTTAAATGGGGAAAATGTCATTTTATGGTTAGTGAAGGTATTGTTTTAGGGCACCGGATTTTTGAAAAGGGAATTGAGGTAGACAAAACAAAGATTGAAGTGATTGAAAAGCTACCACCTCCAAATTCAGTTAAATGAGTTAGAAGGTTTCTTGGACATGTTGGATTTTATAGGAGATTCATCAAGAACTTCTCAAAAATCACTAAACCTCTCTTTAATTTACTAGTTAAAGATGTTGATTTTGATTTTGACGAAGAGTGGTTAAATGCTTTTAACAGGTTAAAGAAGGAACTGATTTCAGCTCCCATAATGATCATACCATAGGAGCCGTTCTTGGCCAAAGGAAGGAGAAAAAGTTGCATGTCATCTATTATGCTATTCATACCCTGAATGATGCGCAACTCAACTATGCCACCATTGAAAAGGAGCTCCTGGCTATTGTTTTTGCATTTGATAAATTTAGAGCGTATTTAATAGGAGCTAGAACCATAGTCATATGCTGATCATTTAGCTATTAAGTATTTGTTAGAAAAGAAAGATGTAAAGCCTAGACTAATTTGTTGGGTTCTTCTCTTGCAGGAATTTGATTTGGAGATTCGTGATAAGAAAGGAACAGAGAATCTTGTGGCTGACCACCTTTCCAGGGTTGAATTGGGGAAGGAAGAAAAAGAAGAGGTTCAAATTAATGAAGACTTTCCCCATGAACATCTCCTTCTCTTAGCAAATAGGCAAGCTCCATGGTATGCTGATATAGTAAATTTTCTGGCTTGTAAAATTCTTCCTCCTAATCTTTCTTACCAACAAAAGAAAAAATTTTTCCATGATGTTAAATTCTATTATTGGGAGGACCCTTTCTTGTTCAAGTATTGTAATGAC